>OY755249.1:46721571-47030170 GCA_963576725.1 Azorinus chamasolen
GGAATACTGATCAATCGAAATCACATATTTCTCAGTCAACTCTTAGTTTGTTGGTACATCCGGGAAGCGAATTTAACCCTGTGCCTGTTGAAAATTTATACCAATCCCTTTTTAGCGAATTTTATATGGTATAACATTGACTCAGCTGAAGTGTAAAATCACGTTTATGTAGTACAGTAAAACCTCTCTATAACGACCACTAAATTACATCAAGTATTTTGTATTAACGGCTGGTGGCTGCTGAAACAAGGTGAAAGTAAAACAGAACGCTCCTATAGGAGCGTTCTGTTTTACTTTCACCTTGCTTTTAGCAGTCACCTGCCCTAAATACCAACTAATTAACACAATTTAGTGGCCGTTGTAGAGAGGTTTTACAATACACGTAGCTTTGATCTGCAGTAGGATCTGTCTTAACCCTTTCCCTGTTCAACATTTATTCCAAATGTCAATACCTACTGAATATTCATTGAAACAATAGTTACCACGAAATATGGAAGGTAGAACATTATAGCCATTTTAGAAAGTACAGAAGCATATCTTTCAAATTCCATTAGCAAACAGAGCAGACCCTGATCAGACGGATCCTATAGGAGCTTACTGTAGCACTTTTTTCCTGCATTAAGCTACCATCTGTTTTAGAAATCCAGATTTAGACTTCTTTGTAATGACTGCTTTAAAACCCCTGTCCTCGTATAAACGTGTTTTCACGCATTTGCAAACAGGGTAGACCCAGATCAGGGTCTACTCTGTTTGCTAATGGAATTTGAAAGGTCTGTTTCTTTACCTTTTAAAATGACTACACTGTTACACCTTCAGTATATCATTGTAACTGTTTGTTCATGAATATTCAGTAGGAATTGAAATTTGTAATAAACATAGAACAGGGAAAGGGTGAAGAAGGTTCTACAGTAAACCAGGCGCCGACTAATTGGGCGTCAGATCAAAGTCCGGACTGTTTGACGCCCAGGATATGTAACTAATTCTGCAAAGAAATATGAATAAAGTATGAGCAGACGACAAAACTCTCAGACGAAGATCTTGCAGACGATATTAAGCTACTACCTGCCTTACAGACCTATACTTAGACCTCTTTATGACGGCCACGTAAGACTAGTTCTACTGTATAGCTAAACACAATTGATCAACCCTTTACTGAATGAACCCTTTCTGGCAACTACATTATGCATTGTCACAAATTGTGCTTGAATGCATGGGAAATGAGTAATTTGAAAGCTCTCCTTTTTTTAGACAACAAGAAAATTTGATTGCCATCGATTACTAAGTGTTTCGAGATTATATGGGAAAAGAAGTCACTGCATTCGCCGCTGTGACTGCATGTCTGCAGAGTCCGGTCACTGACTAAAACCCTTTCCTCCATAAATACGCCTTTCTACGCCTCTGTAAAAGTCACCTGTTGAAACCATTGTGATCAATAGAGCAGGAGCAAATGCTCTATTTATCACATTGGTTTCAAACTACAAAATTCTAAACATTTACTTTTCTCTAGTTAATGATCCTTTTCGGTAGATTTATTCAAAGTGGTTGGATCTAAAATAGCCTATGCGGGAATAGGTTAAATGCAGTCTTTCAAAGTAGGTGGTTGCCTTGCTCTTTACTCCATTAATATTTGTGTTAGAAACTATGACATCATGAATATTATTTAGATTATTTTTATAATGATATATGAACACAGGATAGTTTGGCTTATGCAGAAAGTGTAGAATTAGATCTATATTATTCCATAAGCAAACAGAGCAGACTCTGATCACGCGGCTCCTATAGGAGCCGTCTGATCTGGATATGCTATGTTTGCAAAGGTATAGAAAAGCGTATTTATGTTGTAGAAGGTTGATGTAGGACGAACGCAATGCATTTAGTTTTGCCGCATTACTTTTAGCCTGTATTAAGCCATTATCTTCCATACAGATCTACTGTTCATTTGATAAAGATGCCTGTGTCGCCGTCATGTACACCCGCTTAAGACATGTTCTGCTATATATTATTATTTCATGTATCAATATTCATCAGGTAATATGCAAAACTATCTATAATGCATAATAACTGTAGACTATATAATATATTGACGACATGCAGACTGTCTTGACGGTATTCATGGTTTTCGAGGAATATTAATGCCTACAAATCGCATGTAACAGTTGAACCTGATTTAAGAAATATTCAATACATCTCTATCCCCTCAGGACTCAACTGACTTATATTTAAAGAATATAATGGCATATAAAGGCAGGACATTTTGGCTCAGACGGAAACTGCAGAATTATATTTATACTACAGTAAAGCCTCTCTATAACGGTCACTAAATTGCATCAAATAGATTGTGTTAAAGGCAGGTGGCTGCTTAAAGCAAGGTGAAAGTAAAACAGAACGCTCCTTTATGAGCGTTCTGTTTCACTTTCACCTTGTTTTAAGCAACCACCGGTCCTAAATATCAACTAATTAATACGATTTAGTGGCCGTTATAGAGAGGTTTTACTGTATACTATAGACAAACATACCAGCACCTGACATGACGGCTCCTGTAGAGAACCGCTGATCTTGGTCTATTCTGTTTGCAAAGACAAAGGCGTATCTATGGAGTAAAAAGTTAAAACCATCGACAGACTTACTGCTGATGGTCGATTATTGTCAATTTTACTGTACTACATCTAGTATTAATATGTTGCAACATTTATGATATTAACCCTTCGCTTGCTATTCACGTCAATATACCTACCTGTAAATAGTGAAGACCCAGATGAGACAGCTCCTGCAGGAGCTGTCTCATCAGGGTCTGCACTATTTTACAAATTCATTGTGCAACCAGTGCACTCCACAGCAGATACTGCACAGCGAAATACGTATATACAGTGAAGATATATGTAATTATACAACAGGGCATGGGTAAAGAAGGAGAAATGTATTTTAAAATTCAGCAAGAGAAGGGTTAATAACGGAATAAAACATTACTCTTGGGATTTTGTTTGTTCAAATACGGACATTATAAGACACAACGTACCGTTTGTTTTATTGTTTGTTTTTTATAATGTATTATTTGTTTTGTATAATTTGTAATTCGCCAAAAGGAGGAAATACATAATTTACAGAATTGCATGTCTCCCTCATTTAAACATATCTTTATTAGTAAAAAAAAATATGCATAAGTTGAACAGTTAATTCTGTAAATAATGGGATGATTGGAACTTGTATTTCCTTGAATATAATAAAATGCAAATTATGATACATGTATAACGGTATAAGAACTGGGAATTATTTTCCTCTTTCTGAGAATCCTACAAATATGAATTTTAGTTTATGTATTGAAAACAATAACGTATGACTGAAGTTCACTGTGTCTTATTAACCTTTAGCCTGCTATGGGCGGATGCGTGAATACCTTTGTAAACAATTTGGATCAAGATGATACGCCGAGTAACTCTGCGTCTCATCAGGGTCCAAACTGTTTGACACCATCGTTGGATTTTGGTAGACCAATTGATTATAACTTGAAATTTGAAAATGTTTTTGGTGAAATATTCTGTAAAACTAATTTGCTCAACAGGTTAAAGGTTAACTCTTGGCCTGCTAAGCTCGTCCGAACTGACATTGGCAAACAGATTGGATCCAGATGATACTCCAAGTGACCCTGCTTCTCATCAGGACCCAGGCTGTTTTACGCTATTTCAATCGTATCTCAAAAGCTTGAACAAATCAGAAGTAAGTGACAACGACAACAGATCTGGGCTTAAGCAGACCTCATTTTATAGCTGGCTAAGGGTTCAATTTTACGATAATTAATAGTTAGATTGGAAATGCAAAAGGATTCAATGTTCGACGAGCACTAGTATTTCAACTCCACTGCATACTTGTTGGAGATTTTGTCAGCATATAAACTAAACAAACAGAACCATTTACCCTCACATTAACAGCATTGTCGTTGGCTATAAATATTTTCGATTGCTCCGAATTTCAGAGTGGTCGTTCTTCAATTTATCATAAAACAAATTAACCCTTCGCTTGCTACTGACGTCGATATACCTACCTGTAAATAGTGAAGACCCAGATGAGACAGCTCCTGCAGGAGCTGTCTCATCAGGGTCTGCACTATTTACAAATTGATTGTGCAACCAGTACACTCCACAGCAGTGATTGCACAGAGAAATAATTGTAGACAGTGAAGATATAATGTAATTATAAAACATGGCATGGATAAAGAAGGAGAAATGTATTTTAAAATTCAGCAAGATAAGGGATAACAGAGTGTCAACAGTTTGGATCCTGAAGGGACGCCATCTCATCTGGATGCACGCTGTTTGCATATATTATCACAGACCTGTTTTTATGGAAGTGAAGGGGACAACACGACTCATTATCTTGAAAGAAGCTACCATGCTCTACAAAGGCTGAAGCTTACAACTGTTGGCAACACCTTGTAGTGTTTTTCATATGAACGGTCCAGTTCAGATAATATTGTTGTGAGCTGTTGCTTAAAGTTTCAAGTGTTAGGCGAGCGCACTTCATGTTAATGGTAATTGTTAGAGATATCGTGTCACAAACCAATTTGCATATTGAATTACCTTTAAGTTTCTGATAGTATATGCTTGAAAACACGTTCTTGTTTAAAACATGAAATATGCATATTGAAAACTATGATATGGCGTCTATACATATTTTAAAGTTCTTCAAAATGGCCCAAAAACTCTATAGTTTGAATTGTGAGTAAAGAATGAGAACTGTTGTGGCAGGTAGCTGTTTACTGCAGAGTGAAAGTCATGCCGAAAGGAGCTTTTAACATGATTTTCACTCTGCATTAAGCTGTGTCCCCCAAACGAAGTGAGGGAAATATTGTGTTTGCTCCGTTACTTATCGTCATTCTTCCTCTTTCTTCTGATTCTTATTCTTGATTTTATTATCTTCCGTGGATTTGTACGACACATTTCTTGGTAAGTAATAGTCCGATCCTAATAAAACTTGACATGAACATTGCAGGTTATGTGTAAATGTGCAACTCGCTTTATTTCAAATTGCCATAGTAACCGAATGTTGGGCTCTCATTGGTCAAAATTTAGATAGTGTTTGCCAAATGTTAGATATTGTTAGATATTTTTGATAAATATTGGTTTCTCTGGATATGTGAATACTCCGAATAGATTGGTAGGTGTTTCAAAAGTATTGGTTGACATGGTAACCGAATATTGGGATCTGACTCGTCAAACACTACACATCGTTCGACAAAATTTAGTTCGATTTTCTCCAGATTGGTACATCAGGATTTTTCGGTTTTCCGATATGATTGGTAGGTGTTTCGAAAGTATTGGCTGCCATGTTAGCCGAATGGTGGGCTCTGATTTGTCGAAAGTTTAAAAAAAATGTTTGACGAAAATTTAGATATTGTTCAATCTCGCTTAAAGAAGATTGGTACCTTAGGATATTTCAGTACTCCGAATTTATTGGAAGGTGGTTCCTTAAGTTTTTATTGCCATGGTAACATGATTATCGAATGGTGGGCTCTGGTTTGTTGAAATCTAGACATTGTTTGATTTTGATAAAATTTGGTATGTTGGGGGCATTTGGGTACCTCAAAACGCAATCGTAGGTGTTTCGATAGAGTTGGTTGCCATGTAAACGGAGTTGTGACTTCTGATTTGTCACAATTTAGATATTATTCGTTTTTGCTGACAACTGGTAATAAGGGGTATATGGATACTCCGAACTTAATCGCAGGGGTTTCAAAAGTGTGACGGTAACCCGGTGATGGCCTATGATTTGTCAAACGTTTGTATTTGTTCGACAAAACTAAAATAATGTTCGAATTTGCTGAAAAGTACACTCCGAATTGATTGGAAAGTGTTTCTTAAGTATTCGTTGCCATGGTAAACGAATGGTGGGATCTAGTTGTGGACATTTCTCGATGAAATTTAGTTATTGTACGATTTTGCTGACAATTGGTACGTTGGGATATCTCTGTATCACGAATTGGAGTGGTAGACGTTTTGAAAGCGCGATTGTAACTGAATAGTGAGATCTGAATGGTCGAATGCTGGAAATTTGTATGTTATTGCATTTGGGTACCGCAAGCTCAATCGTAGGTGTCATAGTAATCAGGTGATTGCTTCTAAATGGTCTAGATTTAGACATTATTCGTTTTGCTGAAAATCGGTAAGTATAGGTATATGGGACACCAAATAGGTGTTTCAAAATTGGCGGTTGCCACGGTGACCCGGTGATGGCCTATGAGTTGTCGAAATTTAGCTATTTTGCTCATCAATACCTATTGTCTGTTTCGTTTGGAGGATATTCTGTAACGGATTCCGTTACAATTAGATGTTGTGATAACCGTTTTAGTGTTCGAACTACCGGGGTTTCACTGTATACACATTTATGCCGTGAATACACTTTAAGTTTACTTTAAGTTGGGTATCCACATACCTCGTTTAAGCCCCCAATAGTCTTTTTCGGCTATTAAACCTTCAAAATCGTCCTGCTTTCACCATGCAGTCTACTTTGTTTTTATATGGTAAATGTTATATGTCTTTCTGTGTGTTTTGTCACGCTTCGTGTGGTGTGCTATTTCCTGTTTGGTGGTATTTGGGTGCCGTTCCCTTTTGTATGTGACGCGTGTTGTAGGACTGTTTTCTCAAACAAAACCGTTACAGAATTATTCTAATGAAAACCAAATATCTTATTTCTTATGTACGGGTTAGATGACTGGCAGGTTTGGAATTTTCTTTTATTTCGCGACATCCAGCTAAATCATTATTAAGCATCTGATTAAGCAAGCGCAGAATCTGTTCAATCAGATGCGTGGGAATGATCTCAGACTCAGCAGTTTTATAACGTTGGTCCCAGCTCAATACAGACGGAGGAAGACCCCAATGTTCGTCTGCTTATGAACTAACATCTATTTCTGGTAAAGACAAACATTAACTATCTCGCTGGCAATGTCACATCTGTGAGTATTTATACAAACAGTTTGGATCCAGATGAGACGCCGAGTAATTCGACGTCACATCAGAATCCAAACTGTTTGTTACTGTGACTGTTTATTCAAACAAAAATTGAGAAAGATCAATCATGAAACCTGCAGCCGACGACAAAGTGTGCAGACGACAAATTTTGGCAGCCAAAGAGTTAAAGAAGAGCCATAGAAGAGTACAGTCACAGTACATTTGGATAAACTGTCTGCTAATTACGAAATTCTGTTTTGTGCCAATAACTGTCGCAGTTGTAACCTCCTGACCATGAACCCGCTGTGAAAAAGCTAGTCTGCCCAATATCTGACAAGATGCTTATGATGCGTATTTACGTTTTGATCAAGCGTTTGAATAACACAATTATTTACAGAGTGTCAAACAGCTTGTATCCCGACGAGACGCCGGGCGACATAGGTCTCATCCGGATCCACGCAGTTTGCAAATGACTGTTAAATCGCTGATAGCGAAATAAGAATTGAGTATGTAATAATGCAGACAATCCTATAGTAATGACAACGGACCTGTATGTTTGTGTGGCTGGTTCATATCCATGATAGTGCTTATTAACCAATTTAGCATCCAAGAATAGACACTCTCCCAAAGGCAGCAATAAACAAAGTCATTATACAGCGGATCTAAATCACCTAAGTGTTGCTTTTATTTCCGAATCATTTATTCAATCGTCAGTGATTAACTGGGATATATGTTGCGAGAAAACCTGTAAAAGTTAACCCTTTCCTGTTCTATAATTATATATAGCCCAGTATTCAATACCCACCGAATATTCATGGACAAAAAAAGTTATAATGAATTATGGAACATTATTGTCATTTTAGAAACAAAAAGAAACAGGTCTGTCGAATTCTATTAGCAAACAGAGCAGACACTGATCAGATGGCTACAGGAGCCGTCTAATATGGGTCTACTCTGTTTGCAAATGCGTGCAAATGTTTATACGAGGTTAAGGTTTAACGCTTTCGGCGCCAAATTTCATATTGTCATATGCAGTCCAAATTTGTTTAATAATTCGGTAAAATAAGGAAATTAGATAAATAAATGCAAACTTCAAAGAAATAAAGCACATATATAGAAATAGAGTTTGAGACAAATAGTGAAGTCCCTGATCAGACGCCACCTTTTCAAGGCGGCGTCTGATCTGGGACTGTACTATTTGTCGTGGTGCATTTATGCGACATCGGCGGTGAAAGGGTTAACCTGTGTTAGATAGATATACTAAACACTTACGTGGTTTAGAATGACGTACTACATTTCTTGTGTTATCACATGACATTGTTTGTATCCTAGTTAATATAAAGAAATCGTATCATTTATCCAATCGTCCGTGATTAACCTTTGCCTCCATGAAAATGCATATAATGAATAATGAAACTATGATTCTTAATTAGATTAATTGTTATAATAGCACATGAACACAGAATGTTTTGGCCATGGCAGAACATGTAGATTCAGGTCTTATCATTCCATAAGCAAATAAAGTAGAACCTGGCCAAGGAGCTGTCTGATATTGGTCTAAGCTATTTACAAAGGCATAGAGAAAATGGTTTATTAAGATATATGTAGCGCGAAAACGTGTACAATTTAACCTGTGTTAAATAGACAAACACTTGCGCGTTTTAGAATGGAATGCTACATTTCTTGTGTTATCACATGGTACTGCTTGTATTCAAGTTTTAATATAACGAGTTCGTATTTTTCATACTGTACTTGTGTAATATAACACGCAAAAAACACAATTAGTCGAAATTAAAATAGGAAAATGCATCTGTTTTTTTGTTTTTTTTGTATCATGTGATAAAACGCTTATTACATTCATGATTAGTTACTATTGAATTTTACCAAAATTCGTCGACTCCTTTAGTCAACTCCTTTGGTAAAAACAATAGTAAATACACATTTAATATCCTCAATATATAATAAATATATTTAGGAAAGAAACATAATCTGATCATATTTTCGCCAATTTCGATAAATAAAATAACTTAAGAATTGGGATATATTTGGCTAAAGCACATGGTAACTAAGGAAAACGTGGTTGGTATCGAAATAAGAGACGTTTTTATTATTTCGGAATTCAAAGGAAACAAAGCCCACCATACGCAGAGTATGCCGTAAAACCATCACGTGTATTGGACGTACTCGATATACAAGTAGAAAAAGTATTACAAAGTAGTCATTCAACTTTTGTCGTCTGCAAACTTTATCGTCTACTACAATTTTCAGTTTCATTTATTTCTTTATTTTTGTTTCATAAAACAGTAACAAACAGTTAGGATCCTGATGTGACGCCGAGTTACTCGGCGTCTTATCTGGATCGAAACTGTTTGTATAGGTAATGGCAGATGCGACATTGACAGGGGAAGAGTTAGCCCATTCGACTGACACACTATCAACCATTTTTGTGATAACTAAATTAATGTTGATGGCGTTGTTCCAAAATCGTAGATCGAATGTTTCCGTTTGTTTCCGTGTAATCGACGAAGTTTACTGGCGGTTTCTGAATATATATACTATTGGAACATGGGCTGTAAATAAAGTAAACCCCCCTTATTCGACCACCTAAAAGGGATATGATTATGGGTGGTAGCTTAATGCAGGACGAAGGTAATGCAGAAAGCTCCTAGATAAGCTTTCTGCATTACTTTGTCCTGAAAGACACATAATGGTACGAATATGTGAACATCTCTTGGTACAGAATGATTTATACGACACATGGACAGAATATCAATTTAATATGTCATACTCTAGCTAGTGCAAAATATTTGAAAATACTTGCTTGCTTAACCAATTCACTCATATTGATGCCTTTTGGAAATAATGTGATAGATAAATCATTTGTTCCTGTCGACTAAATGCTTTATTTACCACAATGTTTTCAAACTTACGCAATTCTAATTTTTCTGTTTGTTCTAGTAAATGCTCCTTGTCAGTAGATTGTATTCAAATATGTTAGGTCTAACACTAGCCTATGGGGAATGGGATAAGACATATATCCATGGGAACCCTTCATGTACAAACATTACTGTATATTGTTATACAGTAAAATCCCGATATTACAAAGTTTTAGTAAGGAGAAATTAATGTCTTTGTTGGCAGGTGGCTGTCTAATGCAGGGTGAAAGACTTTCACCCTGCATTAAGCGGCCATTTGTGTTAAATTCTGAAAGTAGGAGATCCGTCGAAAGCAAAAGCAGCATTGTAAACTCGGTTTTATTGAATCAGTTCATGAGCAGTTATAAAAGTGCAACACTATTCAAGACCCCTAGCACCGGATTAACCCTTCGCTTGCTATTCACGTCAATATACCTACCTGTAAATAGTGAAGACCCAGATGAGACAGCTCCTGTAGGAGCTGTCTCATCAGGGTCTGCACTATTTACAAGTTGATTGTGCAACCAGTGCACTCCACAGCAGTGATTGCACAGCGAAATACTTGTACACAGTGAAGATAATATTATATGTAATTATATAACAGGGCATGGGTAAAGAAGGAGAAATGTATTTTAAAATTCAGCAAGAAAATGGTTAAGCTGTATTCAATTTTCATAACTAATAACATCGAAAGTAATAATCCCGAAATGCCAGAAAGTATAACAACGCTGAGGATAAGATTAATAGGGAATCGACCGGGCACCGAAGGCGCCGTCGATTCCCTCTACGGTACAAAAGGTTAACCCTGTAAAAAGTATGTGACAAAATCCATTCGGCTATTTCGGGAGTTTTCATTGAAAAGCACTGACCAGCGCCGAAAATCCGAAATCGAGATGTAATTTTCTGAGAAATGCAATTGAATCGGCGACGCCGTAAATCGGGTAATAAATAGTGGTACAGTCAATCTTTTAGAATTTCTTTTATCGCTACATCTCGGACATTCTTCTTTTTTTTCTGACAGATGCCGCCATTTTGAAATTGACTCGAATCGACAAATAACAGTGAATAAAAGGGTGTCTACATCAAACAGACATTGGATATAACGCCTTTTAATACACACAAGAAGGTACATTAAACAATATTTATTGTAAGTGATTGGACTAATGAAATAACGAGCAAGCCGCTTCGCGGCTTGCGAGAAGTATAAATGTACATATTTTTCTGACTTCGACTTGCATGTCAGTGCCGCTGAAAACATGCAATGATTGAGGTTTGATTGTGTAGGGACGTAACAGGTAGGGTTATGTTAACATTATATGACGGTTCTTTGTTATAACGAGCAATCTGCAAGCAGATTGCGAGGAATATACTGACATTTAGCTCTGAATATGCTCAGATGAGCTTTTGTGATCGTCCGAGTCCTGACCGTCCGTCAACAACATCTCGGATATATCCTCTGATACTACATGGCAGAATGTAATCAAACTCCACATACATGATATTTGTACCATGCTGAGCTCTGTCAAAATTGTTAAAAGAACCGGGACCCATCTAGAACTGGTTGTCAATTTGTCATGCAACCAAACATAATCGCTATACGGGTATGACTAAACACCGGATATGAGATTCATATCCGCGGATATGAGTTAAACCTTTCAAAACAATGATAAAATTTGAGTGATAGTTGACCCTTTGATAAAAATACAGTGTTTATTCTAGAAATTGGAAAATATGGGTGACGGTAGTCTCATCAATAAACTGTAATACAGCATGCCTATTTGATAATGGTTGCCTTCTCACGGTGGACTCTGCTTGGATATGTTAAAACCGAAAGTAGCTTGATGTCACCATTTAGAGTACACACATGTGAATTTGGGCGAAGGTGGGGTTGACGATGGGGTTTGCCCCTGTCCAAAAAAGGGGGATTTAAAAAAATCGGGGGAGTGGGGGTGGGGGCGGCAGACACGATATCGAAGAGAAAATACATACTTCACAGTAAAGTAAAAAACACTGGAATGATGACAATATTTTATTGTAAAATAAAATTGAAGTGCCATGACCACCTTTTGTATTTATGTTTGTTCAGAACTGAGAGCTACAGAACTCTGAACAATGTGAACATCTGATTGAGAAGTATATTCAGTGTATTTGGAAGGAGTTGTACTCGCTTTCACAAGAGCCGTCTCCGTATTCCCTGGTTTTAAAATGAAACCTGTAATTCTCTCCTTTTCCGAAATGATTCCTGTCTAAAACATCTTAACAAATTACATGCTGAGCTGAAAAATAGTTATGAATATCAAAATCTAAGTTACTGTTAGCTTGTGCTCCAAACTGGCAATTTCCATAAATGCTGTCAGTGTAGTTTAATGGAAGAACACAATCCTTGGCTTAACCATAGAGGGAGTTTAGGTTCAAATCCTAGCACTGCCTATTGGAAATGCTTTTTGGAGTCAGTAAGTGCTATAGACAACCTTTAAACAAAAAATAATAATTGTCCCAAACAAAATGTATGATACTATGTGTACTTTTTGTGTCAATTGCTTTAGCAAGATGACAGATAGGGATTATGTTTAGTATGGCATCTTTTTGGGGTCACATTTCTGCTGACAGGTGACACATGATCCTTTCAATGCTTCTGTTGTAAATATTCCTGTCATATTTCTCACTTTCTTGCCCATGTGTATCTCAAAAAAGATTATGATAAAATATTAACTACTTCAAACTGGATCTTGATTCATCATCAGTACAAGGGTTTATGTAGCTAAATGAGTTTACTTTGTATACAGTATCAACATTTCAGTTCCAACCATTCTCAACTCATCCTGTCAAATTTAAAATTGCACACATAAACAATATGTATGAGTTTTCAATTTTATTGTTAATTTACTTTATTACAGTGAGTGTCCTGATTTTTGTCTAGCCTGCTTGTGGTCAACTCAATAGTTGCCAAAGTGGCAACTGTGTATGTGCATTCATATGTCTGTCTGTTGGTCTATTTGAATTTGTCACAGGCATACCAATATATTTTGCATTAGCCAATCTCCATATAATTTGGCCCATATCATGAGTAGACACACTCAGTGTACCAGGTAAAAGCGCCTTATCTCTAGCATCACACATTTTGAAATGTATCCCTGATTTAACTTTGTTTATTCACTGGGCCAATTTTTTTTTGGATGGATGGCTTAATTAGTTGCTAGTAGATAGTGTAATTTTTGTAGGAATACTCAGTGCCATGTTTAACCCTTTCCCTGATGAATATTTATGTAGGAAAAATGACGTCATGAATATTAATAATATTATTTTTTATAATGGCATATGAACACATGACATCTTGGCTCAGACAGAAACTGTAGAATTAGATCTTTTCTATATTTTAAACAATAATTTGACATACATAAATGTATGTTCTTACGTTTAGACCTCATGACCTATTGTCTTAGATGAACGATACCAGAGACATATACATACGTATGTATAATGACCCTGACGATACTGGGCACTATTGTTATTATCATTCTCATCATTATTTTTATGTAGGAACCACTGGTCTTGGTCTACTCTGTTTTCAGATGCTTGAAAACACGTTTTTATGAAGAAAAGGGTTAATTTGACACGCACCTTAAGCACGTGTAGACAGTGTACCATGTACGAGATTCTAAGTTATGTTTTGAATTATCTCCCATTTCTTTAGTGTTTCCTGTACTAAGTAAGACTTGAAATACACATACTTTCTTTAAACTCTTTATCTATTTTTTCTTCTACTTCATCTCAGACAGTACGAATTTCTGTGCTCACGTGTAAAAATGTTGATGTCGATTCCCGTTAGAGGCAGTGCCTTAGTTATATTACTAGTACGTATTTGAGTGTCCGTAGTATAGAACTTTTACTGTAGATCAAAGTCGATTTTTTTTGCAATTGTTTTACAGAGAGCAGCCTGTAACACAGTTTGGATCCTGCTGACATGCAGAGATACTCGATGACTGATCTGGGTTTACATTGTTTAAATAGGTTAGATGGGGAACAAGATCAACAAATGGTTACTTGTATGTGAGAAAGTAAGTTGACAATCCAATATTTCCATAAACATCTATATGTTATATTACAGCTTGCCGATTTGCACTATTATTCGGTGGTTTACGAAATGTTAAGTTTACAATTTAATTACTATACATGTATTACATGTTTTAAAATTTAACTGTTAACTTCATACTGAATACAGGAAAACCCCTCTAACGCGACCACTTAACGAATAAACATAGCTGCTTTTATAAGCAGGTAGTTGATAATGCAGGACGAAAGTAATGCAGAAAGCTCCTGCATAACTTTCGTCCTGCATTAAGCTATCGCCTGCCTCTGCCACCCAGAATTATGTCCTTTTTTGGCGGTTGCATTAGAGGGTATTTACTGTATTTCAAAGTCCTACTCGATGCCTGAACCCGTATATTATATTGTTTTGATGATGCTTGGGAAGTTATAGCAGGATATAAGGTATTGGTAGTTAACTGTTCACATGCTCTGCGGGACCAGATTGGCATTTGCAAACGACTTGGATCCAGACCAGACGCCGAGTAACTCGGCGTCTCATCAAGATCTACGTTGTTTGCTATTCGGTCTCTCATCGGATTGAGCGAGTTGGTGATTAGTTAAAACTTGATGACTTGTTAAAACTTCTATGAATTCCTACAAGTATTGAAATGTCGCAGACATTTACAGTTACATGTACCTACGACTGCAATATGAAAAACGAGCATTTTCGACCTGGAATGAACATGAAACATGAATTTTGGCCAAATTAATACATTTCTCGAATGTATTCTTGTATGAATTCATATGAGAGAAGTGTGAGGTCAAACAGTCCAGTTTGTCAATATGATAAAACATCTGTTTACAAAGCGGCCATCAATAACAAGTCTAATTATGGGTATGCAATGTAGGTGGTATCTTAATGCTATTCAAAAATAATACAAAAATTCCCTATAGGAGCTTTCTGCATTACGTTTGCACTGCATTAAGCAACACCCCTTTTTATGACTTATACGTTAAAAAATGAATGACCGCTTAAGAAATGTTCTACTGTATACAAATACATATCTTGATATGAATTCCTCCAAAATAAACAGGTCATATTTTTGTAATAAATCGTTATTTATCTGGTGTTTTATTGCCCTGGAACGAAAAGTAAGGAAACAGACTTTATCCAGTCACCAGGCCTCTTTAGTGACATAATAAAGGGGATGCAAATAAACTTAGGTTTATTAGGTTACTTCCGGTAGTTGAAGGCTTATTAGGTTAGTAGATAGGCGTAATGATTCTATAACCATGGAACTATTTTAATTTTCTGCAAATATGCATAAAAATCATGTTGACGAAATAGATCTAACAGAAAATTCACCAAAAGAATTATTCAAATTAGAAAAAATAAAAATAATTGGCTATAGCTGGATTCGAACCCGCGCCTGATCCTACAAAAAACAATTCTAATCACTCTAGAGACGTCGCCCTTACCGATTACGCCACTGAGACCACATACAAAATGACGTTGATTTATCAGTTTTATTAATTTAATCCACCGCTGGCAAAACGCGTTTTTGATAAAATCAAGCCTGGAAGCAAAGATTGACAGATAAATAGTAAATGTTTTCTTTTCACTCTCATGATAATTTGATTGATAAACTCTTACAGGGGCGGTGATAGTCATAGACCTAAATATAGCCTGTTCAGTTCCATCGATTTATGAGTGACGTTAGGTCTATCTAAAAATAGAAACCGAGACTACGTAACTCGAATTTGACCAGAGAATATAATCATGTCTGTCTGAAATAACTTATCGACCCTCGATTCAAATCATCTTATTTTTCAAATTCAACCACGTTTTCCCTTCTAGTAACGCAAGTATCGAAACTATTTTCCTCTGCGGTAGCTCATTAGATCTATTTACGTCTAAATGGAAATGAAAAGGGAGGGATCAGTTGATCGAAAAACTGTATTTTCAATGTAAATTATTTCAAGAGTATTATGAGTCTATGAAGAAAGATATTTAACTAAATTGACTGGATAAATCGAATAATAGGTTAGTGCCGTAGATGGGACGCCTTTATCCGACCCGGAGAGAAAACAGTTGAGGCTCGGAAAGCCTCGCCTCAACGTGTCCTCCCCTCGTCGGATAAAGGCGTCCCATCTACGGCACTAACCTATTATCCTCTATTTATCCAATCACACTATCTAGGATTCCATGAATTTACCACTAAACTGCACAGTTTAACCCTTTCCTCCAAAAAATACGCCTTTCTGCGCCTCTGTAATAGTCATTTCTTGAAACCATTGTGATAAACACTGCATTTGCTCCGTAGGAGCAAATGCTCTATCTATTACAATGGTTTCAATACTATACAATTCTAACATTTTCCTTTTCTCTAGTAAATGCTCCTTTTTCGGTAGATTTATTCAGAGAGGTTTAGTGTAAAAAAAGGCCTATGAGGTAATGGGTTAAGCCTTCCGTATTGATTGGACCCTGTCGCTAAACACTGATTGGCTATTCAACTCTGATAATTCTGCGCTGGAATGGTTAAGCATAATTCGTGTGATATGATTAACGTTTTGCAGAAGCCGTATTGTGCAACTGAATGTAGTACGCTTTGAATCCACGTAAAATAGTTATGAAATAGTCTCACAAAGACATCCCCTCGTTGTACTTTATATGAAAACAAAATATGGACACTGAATATATCTTTATCCAATGGCCCAATGTACGGATTCCTTAAGCAGTACAATAATTGTCTTAGCTAGCAAACGTGTATTTGGAGATCTCATAAACCAATAATTATTTTTAAGCAGGACGACGCTTTATCAGGACCTCGTTTAACTCTTTACTCCGTGAATATTCATGTGAGAAAAATGACATCATGAATATTGATTAGATTAATGTTTCTGATGACGCATGTGCACTGGAGTGTTTGGCTATGGCAGAAACTGTAGAATCATATATACTCGTATATATATTCATAAGCAAACAGAGCAGACCCTGATCAGACAGAATGGGTCTAGGTCAGTCGACTCTTGTAGGTTTCGTATTATCAGTGTGCTTATTGTATTATCGAATTGCTGTGTATTGTGTTACTTCCAGCCACGGAGGTCCAGATAAGATGCGTACATTAACCCTTCGCTTGCTACTCACGTCAATTTACCCACCTGTAAATAGTGAAGACCCAGATGAGACAGCTCCTGCAGGAGCTGTCTCATCAGGGTCTGCACTATTTACAAGTTGACTGTGCAACCAGTACACTCAACAGCAGTGATTGCACAGCGAAATACACAGTGAAGATATATGTAATTATACAACAGGACATGGGTAAAGAAGGAGAAATGTATTTTAAAATTCAACAAGAGAAGGGTTAAACATTTTGAAGGAAAACTTCTTTATTTCTCAACGAGTGGTCACAGCATAGGAATTGGTAGAAAAATGACGATTTGGTATTTGAGTACATACCTTCATCTGTAGCTCTGTTGGACCAGCAAGTATCAATTATCAAAATGCTAACATAATTATAATTTCATGTGCAGGTTAGTGTCTTTTCATTTAATGACTTGACACACATTCTGTCATGTTTGCAAACATCATCCCAAATAACATGCCACTCGAGAACCACTAATAACGAGCGGAAAAGGGAGGTTTTTGTAATTAATGTAAATTAACAGCGGTGTAAATGTAGTAGAGTAAAGCCCTTCTAAACCGGAATTATAGTAGAGAAAAATAGATTCTTATAGGCAGGTTACTGCTTAATGCAGGGGGAAAGTCATGCAGGAAGCTCCTAGAGGAGCTTTCTGCATGACTTTCACCCTGCATTAAGCTGTCACCCGTCTCACAGACCGGCGGTTATTCTAAATTAAGCGTTCGGTTTAAAGGTTTTTTATTGTATTACAGGAATGACAAATCCTCCATGCAATATGTTGAAAATATCCTGCTCAAATTGATTTCTTTTTATGTGCATTTGTTCGAGTAATGTAGAAAACGAATTCATCGTAAACATGTTAAATTCCAATTTTCTGATACACTGTCTTGGTTACATTTACTACACAAAAACTGGTACTGTTTCGCTGTGTCAGGGAAAGATGCAACAAAACATGTAGCTAGTAAATTTGAGACACACACTTTGTTTGAAGAAAAAATGAACCTTGAAGTCCTTCTCATTCCGACATTTCTATGTTTTGTTTTATTAATATATTTGACGCTTTAAATGCAGGGGGAAATCATGTTTTAGAATGAGGACATTAACTCGTTATCTACAAAACGAATTATTGACATAATGTCAATAATGCATATGCGACTTAACTGTTATTTACAAACGTTTTTCGATTCATGTATGGGTTCAAAGCTTTCGAAGAGACGATAGTAACTAGTTGACACAACATAGAGGTTGGTGCAGCGTATAACAAAACAAGAAGTACAAGAATAATCATGCATCGAAAGCTTATCATTGAAACGAAGAGAAAACTATGCACTATGAGACTTCTTGAAGATGATCCAAGTAAGTTGTCTACTGTAAACATTACAAATAAACTTTTCCACAAACAATCATTACAAACTCCATCAAATAACATTTCGATTCTTAAAAATGCACATGTGGACATGTAAACTACATGTATAACAAATACCACAGGTCATAATGCGGGTTGACCTGATCAGATAAAGCCACAACCCTTTTTTTTCTCATGCTACTGCTCGAAATATAGTAAAACCCCTCTAAACCGGAATTCCAGTAAAGAAGAATTTAGATACATATATTGAGGGCAGTTGGATGCTTAAAGCAGGGTGATATAGGAGCTTTCTGCTTGACGCACACCCTGCATTTAGCTACCACCTGTCTTCAAGACCGATATTTATACTAAATTGGATGTTCGATTTCGAGGTTTATTTTACAATACAGTAAAACCTCTCTTAACCGGAAGTTAAATTTAGTATAAATATCTGTCTTGGGGACATGTGACAGCTTAATGCAGGGTGGAAGTCATGCAGAAAGCTCCTAGAGGAGCTTTCTGCATGACTTTCACCCTGCATTAAGCAGTCACCTGCCTAAAATATATAAATTCTTCTCTACTAGAATTCCGGTTAAGAGAGGTTTTACTGTACATAGCTGTATGTATCGTCTGTTGACAGTGATTACAAACTGAGATGAAAGTGTTCACATATACTTCGCAAATGTGTTTGTCGTTGCCAAAGGTTCACTGGTACTTTCAGGAGCATCGTTTTACACCAGTCAATCTAATAACGATTTAATTTGCTTTAAAGTGTTTTTTTAGTGACTACTTGAGGAAACCCCTGAAGACACGTAAAAGGAAAAAGAAAGCATAATCTGAAAAAAATGCGTTTAGAATCGTGGCACCGTAACGCAAATTTTATGTTTTCAAATAACGTTAAAGTTCGCGTAGCGGAGCGTAAATTGAAACAAAAATCGAATTGAGAGGACATTGTGTTCATTGCGCGGATAGTGTTCATTTAACACAAATTGAAATAAAGGTCATATAAATTTATGGAAAAGCATTGTACAGAAACTGCATTACATGTATCATTGTTTATACGTTTTACTTTATATTAATGATAATTAACGAATATAGATAATTAACGACAACCGACTGATAGTCCGCCTAGCTGTAAAACAGAAGACTGATTATAAATAATATTGCATATGCATGAAAGATGAATTTATTTTACATGTTAATTACTGCCTATATTTATTCATATATGTCTTTCATGTACGGCAAAGACAGGATTTAGCTATTTACTCCTTTTATATAGTGTTTTAGCTCACCTGTTTCACTAGTTGACCCTTGTGATCGCCTAAGGTCCGGCCTCCGCCCGCCTGTCCGTTCGTCCGTTAATAATTGCTTTAAACGACATATCATCTGAAACCACAAGGCAGAATATAACAAAACTTTACATAAATGATCTTGGTGTTATGCTCTATCAAAATTACTGAAACTAATTTGGATACATATAGAACCCTGGTTTCCTCGATAACCGAACGAAAAGAAATATTGAAACATCTTTTCCAACACCAGCGGTCAGAAATAAAGGACGGACGGACGGACAGGCAGACAGACAACCGGACGGACATGGTGACTCCAGTACACCCAACCAAAAACTTCGTTTGTGGGGGTATAACGATATTTAATAGGATAAAGTCTTCTTGTGACTTTCTACCAAACCATCATGTTGATATCTAAAAAAATAATATGGCCACAAGGAACTGGGCTAGCCTTTTGTTGTATAACTACCTAGAAAACAATATAGGGCTACCATGACCCTTTTGTTTTCAAGTCCTTTTTGATAGAGGCCGGAAGAAAGTACTTTCTCTCTTTAGAGGGGTTTCTTTGAAGAACTGCGTTTTAATGCTATTTAATGTTTCACTGACTTCAAATTATATCACCAAATAATTTGAATTCTTGATGTTTGCTACAAAGGAAACACTACACAGCTTATTGTGTTTACTGTGCATCCTTTTAAAACTACGTTATCTATATGAGAAATATATTATTCAGGCGAAGGGATCGAACCCACGACCGAAAGATTACAAGTCGAGTACATTAATGCATCGCCATAAAAACCAGCTTGTGCAGCAATACCGCAAACGTCGATATACTACATGTATATACACGCCTTGTAACACAAACTACATCTGAAGGCTTTAGGTCATAAAGTTCTAAAGGAGAATATTTGGGGAGCCGAAAGTCGTGGCCACTTTTACAGGGCTAAACATTTAAAAATCTTGATAGTGGAACATCCGCACATTATACAACAAAATATAGAGAATAATAGGTTAGTGCCGTAGATGGGACGCTTTATCCGACGAGGGGAGAAAACGTTGAGGCGAGGCTTGCCGAGCCTCAACTGTTTTCTCTCCGAGTCGGATAAAGGCGTCCCATCTACGGCACTAACCTATTATTCGATTTATCCAGTCAATATAGTTAAATGTCTTTTTTATAGACTCATAACACTTGAAATAAATTACATTGAAAATGAAGTTTTTCGATCAACGGATCCCTCCCTTTTCACTTCTATTTAGACGTAAATAGATCTAATGAGCTACCGCAGAGGAATATAGTTTCGATACTTGTATTACTAGAAGGGAAACGTGGTTGAATTTGAAAAATAAGATGATTTGAATCGAGGGTCGATAAGTTATTTCAAACAGACATGATCTAGCTATATTCTTCGGTCAAATTCGAGTTACGTAGTCTCGGTTTCTATTTTTAGATTCTACCTAACGTCACTCAGAAATCGATGGAACTGAACAGGCTATATTTAGGTTAATGACTATCACCACCACTTTAAGAGTTTATCAATCAAATAATCATGAGAGTGAAAAGAAAACATGTACTATTTATCTGTCAATCTTTGCTTCCAGGTTTGATTTTATCAAAAACGGATTTTGCCAGCGGTGGATTAAATTAATAAAAGTGATAGATCAACGTCATTTTGTATGTGGCCTCAGTGGCGTAATCGGTAAGGGCGACGTCTCTAGAGAGATTAGAATTAGTTTTTGTAGGATCAGGCGCGGGTTCGAATCCAGCTGTAGCCAATTATTTTTATTTTTTCTCATTTGAATAATTCTTCTGGTGACCAAATAGATCTGTTAGATCTATTCCATCAACATGTTTATGAATATTTACAGAAAACTAAAATAGTTCCATGGTTATAGAATCATTACGCCTATCTACTAACCTAATAAACCTTCCACTACCGGAAGTAACCTAATAAACCTAAGTTTATTTGCACCCCCTTTATTATGTCACTAGAGAAGCCTGGTGACTGGATAAAAATGCCCTAAGCCTTACGGTTCCGCAATATTGTAACATTATCTATATAAATATATTAAGAAATTTAGCCCTGCCCCTGGCGGCCATGTTGTTTAGTTATCAACGTTGGTTGAACAATCTTAGTAAAGGACCACTTCAGGAGTGGTTCTGCCAAATCTGACAGATGAATTTGTAGGAGAGTTTTTAAGATTTCTAAAAAGACATATTGGTAAAATTAACCCCGTCTGGCGGCCATATTTTTCAATATATCGATATAATTTGAAGAGTTTTAATAAATAGAGGGTCACTTGAGGAATACGTTTGCTTAATAAGTTTGAAATCTGAACCGCGGTTCTGCAGTAGAGATTTTTGAAGAATATTTCTCCAGGTTGTCAAGGCAACAAGAATGCTTTAAATGAAGGATTTGTTTGAAAACATAAAGAACCTTGTCAGCAAATTCCATGGACAAATTGATACGACGGTGTGGTTTAATAGATTTATAGGAAAGCCCTATGTCCCTATGACCCGCGACAGACTGGCGAACCGACAAGGTATTTCCTATATAGCTCTCAGCAGAATCGTTGTGGGTCTGATATATATATACTGTTATTCTGTAATTTTGCATAACGTTTTCCAATTTGCGTTAGATGAATACAATTTAACATAGGCACAACGTCTATACATTTTCAAATAGGTTTTAAACTACGTTATACTGCCCGACTGTTTTAACGTTATTTGAAATAAAATGATTTTGCATTCGTAACGCAATGTGACAGCACAATTTTAAATTACATTTGATTATATTGTAAGTGTCTACCATGGCCACATCTTCGGAAAATTTACTAGGAACGTCCTTTCATAGTGTATCGAGGCAATAAATCGCTTCATGTTACCGATTTGTGATAATGAAAATGTATTCAGATCTCTATGTTAAAACACCAAATAGATCTTATTCAATTTATTAGTCTGAAGCATGTTAACGCTTCTCATGCTGAAGTAATTCTACGGAAAGCCATTAAGTGTTACAATTTCTACTTGCAATCGATGCGATCAAACTTTAAGAAGCTACTGTTCGAATGTTAACAATTTGAGTTATAATGCGACATTGAGTTACTCAGCATCTGATCTGGTTCCAAGCTGTTAGCAAATGCTCGTCAGGACACTCTTAGCAAGTTAATGGCTATGAAACTATAAATATCAAAGACTAATTTCCACATTCACAACGGCAAGCAATTGATCTCATTTTTACACAAAGTATTGTGTCTGAAAGCGAATGGCGTAGAGACCAACGGAATGTCATACTGACATGCACGTGTTATATTAACCATGCTACGCTGTGAATACCTCAGCAAAATAAATATTTGACCACATATACTTGTTATTGTCCAAATGTTAAATTCTACGTAATAAAGGCATGTGGTAGCTTAATGCACTACGCAAGTATTGCAGAAAGCTTCTATTTTACCTTTTTGCACTACTCCGTCCCGCATTAAGCGACCATCCGTGTGTAAGAAGCCCTTGATTTATGAAGATGTAAATTGCATGTACAGTAAATCCCCTCTAAACCTGACGTCTAATTTAGCTGAAATATCGGCATTTGAGACACGTGGCAATTTAATGCAGGGCGAAATCAATTAACAGATTAAGCATCCACCTGCCTAAACGTATCTAAATTCTTCTTTACTAAAATTCAGGTTTAAAGGGGTTTACTGTACATCAAAATTCTTAAGCATTCAAAGAGTTATTTATACATGTACGTTTCAGCGAGAAGAAAGTAGACTAGTTCTTAACCATTATCGCGCTGTATAAAACGATGATTGCTAAATCATCGATCGATCGCAATCTTCGTTTCTTAAGTCCGATCTCTCAAAGCTTTTAACACATCTCTTGCTATTTACGTCAATACACCTTCCTGTAAATAGTGAAGACCCAGATCAGACAGCTCCTGCAGGAGCTGTCTCATCAGGGTCTGCACTATTTACAAGTTGATTGTGCAACCAGTGCACTCCACAGCAGTAATTGCACATCAAAATACGCGAACACAGTGAAGATACATGTAATTATACAACAGGGCATGGATAAAGAAGGAGAAATGTATTTTAAAATTCAGCAAGAGAAGGGTTAAACACCACTGATCGCTTATCAGGCATATTGGCTGCGGATTAGATGTCGAGTTACACTGTGTCTCATCTGGATCCATTCCTGTATACGGCTCACTATTATCTTGTTATAATGTTCGAAATCCACCATCGATTAAAACTCACGATTAAATGAATAAATTCTATTATATTGGGTTTCTTTGAGTTTAAGCAAAGGCCAATGCTGCGGTGTGGGCTTCCAATCAATGCATATCCAGACCAGTGTTTCTGTCTAAAACATACCATTTGATAATTATTATGTTATGTGTTAGATTACACAATTTAAACAATGTGACAAACTAAGTGTAAAACCATTAACAGATGTTTGGGCTTGTCTGACCTTTACTGTTTGCAAAACGTTTTTGTGTATTTTACATTGGTATAATTTACATTTGATTGTAAAATGTATATAAATAGGCAGCTTTACAAACAATACCAATATTCTTCAAGTGGGGGATCATTCGAAAGCAAAGGTAGCAATTTGAAAAGAGAAAACCCAACAATACAATCTTCTATTACTAAATCGTTAACGCTCATTCTTATTTCTATACCAAACATCTTCCCAAGACATGCCAAGGGATTATTACACCCGGATTACTACTTGTAGAGATAAACTACATGATTGTATACCATTGTACATACACATTAAACAACGTATTGTGTCAACAATTTACAATATCCATCATGTTACGGTTACAAACACACCAGTTACTTTCATACGCTATTAACAATGTGATGATTGCAGTTGCAAATATTTTACCCCGGTGCCAGAAAGGGTTACCGTGCACCCCCGTCTGACTTTTTTCATGGGTACCAGGGTGTTTGGTAGGGTCTGCTGAATGGAAATCAAAATTGTACCCATGAAAAAACTCATTCCTGCTATGGGTTTTTCTACCGTTTCCATGGCAACCAGTGGTCTTGACAACAGCGGTGGGTAAAGGCTATAATGTAGTATATCTATGTTATTCGGAACACTAAAAGCTAGAAACTGGTGCCAAACTAAAGGTAAGACATTGGTCTTTATATACGAATATGTTTTTGTTAATAACCTCATTTGCATAATCATGAATATTAATGAGAAACCCGAAAAATGAAGGAAAAAAGACTAGAAGATGGTGACAACTAGATCTTAAATCACCTGTGATGGTCTAAATACACCCAAATATTTTTTTATACATAAAACATCCACAAGGAGTGTATTATTTAAAACAAAATCGTGTCTCTATGGCTTATTTGCATTTTTATTGCGTTTTTAGTATCCATAGCAGAGGTACGTCCGGATAGCGTAAGCGCATAGAGAAGATAGCATTATATCTCAAGGCCTTCGAGAGCTGGTAGCTAACTATATCAACTTGTTACCAAACATAAAATAAATACACTGGTATTTTATTTAAAATGTATTTTAGTTAATAAGTTAATTAGATTAGATCACATCTAGATGTTGTGCCCCATTATGGTTCAACATATGTTTGACACATATACCGACGGAAACTTAATACACCTTTGTACGTCTATGCATGCCAACAAAGTAGACCTAGCCCAGCGGCTCCTGTAGGAGCCGTCTGATCAGGGTCTGCTCTGTTTACTGATCGTATAAATATAGATTTGATGTTATAGCTTCTATTTTCGGAAAACAATCATGTGTTAATATGCCATTTTAAAAATTAATCTGATTAATATTCACGATGTCATCATTTCTTACATGAATAATCATGGAGAAAAAGTATAAATGTGATAAACATTTGCTCATTTGCTCATCAGTATACTAAAATTGAATTTAACCCGTTACTGTATGAATATTAATGTAAGAAATACAGTAAAACCTCTCCATAACGGCCACTAAATAATATCAAGTATTTTGTGTTAAAGGCAGGTGGCTGCTTAAAACAAGGTGAAAGTCAAACAGAACGCTCCTATAGGAGCGTTCTGTTTGACTTTCACTTTGCTTTAAGCAGCCACCTGTCGTAAATACAAACTAATTAACACAATTTAGTGGCCGTTATAGAGAGGTTTTACTGTAATGACATCATGAATATCAATCAGAGTATTTGTATCATTGTACATGGACAAAGGAAGTATTGGCCATGACAGAAACTGCAGATATTATTTAACAAGCAGATTATTTAACAAGCAAACAGAACAGACCCTGATCAGATGGGTCCTATAGGAGCTGTATGAGCTGGACCACTCTGTTTACAAAGGCATAGAATGGAGTATTTATGGAGTAAAGGCTTAATCATACCATACAACATCATCATACCATGCAGCATTTCTTTGTTATGGTTTTAGAAGAATTGACTTGCATTGAAATTGTATACCTGTATTTCAGTAAAAATACATCTACATTTATTTTTGCAGTTAGATTTTAGAGTTAGCTTCTAATGGATATTGACCTTGGACTGTTTTATGACATTGTTTTGTCTTATTCATACATCGTTTTTACTGTACCGTTAAACAGCTTCGAGAAGAATAAGTCGCCAAGTTACCAGTCGTCCGATATTGGTCAATCCTGTTTGCAAACGTCAATCGAATCATGAATGGAAAAGTAGTAAAGTCAAGCAGGCAAAGCCACATGCAAGACGCAACCACCACCAAAACACCGATAGACAGCATGACACACACAAACACAACCACACACCCAAACGCACACGCACACACACATACGAAATGAACACAGAAAACACAAAAAGACACACAAGAAACAGGGACAAACGTTCCACAACATGAACAAACCACAAGCACAAAGACGCAAGGCAAACAAAAGGAAGGGTGACAAAGAGAGTACCGCCTTGGCACGGTCAGCAGCAAAAACACCACTGGGGGTTTAAACCGGTTTACGGACGTCCTAACCTCACACTTCTCTCAAAGTCACCCTAGCTTTACAAATATTGTAAATAAAGGTATCCCCGCTGGACTTACCCACAACATAGACGACGGTGAACACGAAGAAGAGAAGTATCCGGTATGGCTTCGGCCATTACCACAATACGATGAATGGAAATTATATTATATTATTATTTCTGATTGTATTAGCGTAATTAATCTGCCCAAATGTATCCGGTATTTGTACGTTATTCTTTTATGAGACATTCCAGACACTCTTGTAAATAATGCTCTAAAACCTGCATTTGATAGAAAAGCCTTGGGAAGAAATTGATATCTCCATTTTATGGTGCAAATACCTAATATTGCATATCATAATATCTATATCAACATTGCCAGGAAATCGGGATTGTTTGACTTCAATTAGATACTTCACGTTCAGTATTGCGTCAGTCAACTCTTTACAGCAGCTACTTTTTCATCAAGGTTAAACGGTACAATTCCTAAGTAGTCATAAATATAAATCCACGTTTTAATTACATTTTGATTAATTAATTGTTTGGGTGTTTCCTCTGTGTACACATTTCTATTTACTATAGCTATTACCAATATACAATACATTGACATTTAAATGCTGCGGACCGTTCCTAGGCGGTACTCCTGTTTTCACACTTTAGTCTATTTTTATATGGTAAATTATTTATGTGTTTGTGTATTTTATCACGTTTGTGTGTGCTGGTTCATGTTTGGTAGTGTTTCTGTGCCTTGCACTTTTATGTGTGGATCTCTTTGTAGGACTGTTTCTCTCACTTTTATAGAGGCTGCTTTGGACTTTCGTGTGACATCTCCTTTCTGACTTCTGTTCTATTTATTTTTCGAATAAGATATTGCTTGGCGACGCGCACCATATGCTTTTCCTATTATCAGCGATGAAACAATGTATCGTCTTCAGTTTTGCTAATATAACATGTGTTTGCACGAATGTCGAACAAGGCATATAATGCATTTCCAATATATTTTAAATCCATTTTTAAAATGAGAACCTTATACTATACTAAATGCCTGGTTTGTCACATGAATAAAACCCAGTCTGTTATTTTCTATGTTCGCATAGCAGCTTTTTCTTTCAAAGGGTTTCCTTCTTTAATAATTTATGTATTTCACAGTGTTCACTGCTCGTGTGGATGCCGTACAAATTCGCCACGTACTTCAGTTTCAGTGTTATTATATTTTCTGGTCCTTCGGGATCATCAGTTTCCATGCTATTACATGTACATGTAGTTATAAATTTTGAAAGTAGGAGATTCTTCGGAAGCAAAAGTAGCAAAAAGAGATATTTGCAAATTCGGATTTATTGTGTCTGTACGTGAGTAGTTATTAAAACTCCAACTCTACTCACGCCCCTAGCACAGGCGTAGGCGGTATTCAACCCTAAAAGCATTGAAAATAATCATCCCAAATATAACAACACAGAGAATGAAGTACGGGGTGGTTTGTTTACGGTCTCCACACATGCACTTAACATGTGCTTTGTATATAAACTCTGAAAGTAGGAGATCCTTCGAAAGCAAAAGCAGCAATGTGAGAAGAAAAAATTGCCGACTCGGTCTGTTCATGAACAGTTAATAAAGGTGTAACACTACACATGCCCCGCAGCACCGGTTTAAGCGGTATTCATTTTTCAAACTAAACGCATTGAAAGTGATGATCCCGGAACACTGAGACTGAAGTACGGGTAAACGAATACGGCTTAAGCCGGTAGTAGTGTTGTACTTGTAGTAACATCCCATGAGAAGACTATGTAACAGAGTGTGCAATTGTGTCTTTTTCGCAGTGCTGCTCTTGCGTTTGAAGGAACTCCTACTATCAGATTTTAGTTTGTAAATCATGTAGTAATAAATTATATACTTACTATATATTACGTATATACTAGTTAGTGTCACATACAGAAGCATAACGATGACAGTGATCCTGAAATATGTTTCATTTGACATTAATTAAAAACACAGGTAATAATGATACAAATTAAGTACAGTTGAATTTCGATATCTTGAACTTCAAAGGACCATACAAGTTACTTCAAGACAACAGAGGTTCGACTCATCCTATGTATAATCTAAACAAATTCTCAAATTAACAGGTTAATGCAGGTCTAAAGGAATTCTGAAAGCTTTCAGCTGTCACATGTGTTTCTAGATATACGTAGTGGTCCGTTTTAGAACAATTCTGTATTGTAAAGATTGACAGGGTCGAACTTTTACTTCGAGTTATTTCAAATATCGAGATACCCGGGTTCGAGATATCGAAGTTCAACACTGTATTCATCTTCGCGCTATGTTGCCAGACATACACCATCGTTACTTGCATTTTGTGATATTTAATAAAAACTTTGTGTGACTAAATTGGATATAAATCATGGGACGACTTTTATTTACACATTTAATTGGTATTTTATTTTATGTTTTTGAATAATACTGATGAATATGACCAATAATAATATTATGCCAGACATGGATGACATAACACCTTGGAGGCAGATGAGACACAGAGTAAGTCAACGTCTCATCAGGGTCCAAAGTGTTTGACTAATAGTTCCTCAAACACTTTGTTGAATCGAAACTATAGTAAAACCCTGATAGTTTGAATCCTAAAATAAATGTAATTATCGGTCTTTCAGACATGTGGCAGCTTAAATCAGGATGAAGGTCATACAGAAAGCTCCTCTAGGATCTTTCTGCATAACGTTCACCCTGCATTAAGCGGCCACCTGCATAAAAAGGCATCAATTCATTACTAACATTTCCAAGTATTGAGGTTTATTGTAGTAAAATCTACACCATTTCCACAGTTAAGCAGACGCCATTTCTTACAAGGTGGTAAGAGACAGATACATATTTAGAGCTTTGTTACTTCACAGCAAACGGAATACCCCTGGGTCCATGCTTATAAAGCTTTTTAGTTGAGTCTGAGTTCGTTCTCAAGCTTTTGATTGGTCAGATTTGAGTTCTCAAGCTTTCTCAAAAACTTGAGAACAAATGCGTTAAGAACGGAGGGAAGGGGGGTTAAGACAAGCATATGTATGCTACACAGAATGTAAATGAGGAAGCAGAGCTGATTTGCTCTAACCATGATTTTGATAATCCTAACTGTAATTTTGATGTAGTTTGTTGTACAGTAAAATCCCTTTAAACCGGACGTCAAATTAAGTATAAATATCTGTCTTGCAGACAGGTGGCAGCTGAATGCAACCACCTGCCTAATAGTATCTAAATTCTTCTCTACTGGAATTCCGGTTTAGATGGTTTGTTAAACTCGAGTCCGATAAAGAAGTGGGCGATAATGTTTTAATAATTGCATACTTGAAAAATCGATCGATATTATTGTTTCAGGTGTATGTGATTTATTCAATGCCATTTGGAAGTCTGGATTTTATCCAGAATCATAATATAACCTGGGGAAAGTTATTCCTTTATATAAAGAGGATGATCGTAAACAAATACTCCTCGAATTATCGTTATATTACGTCGGTTAGATGATTTACTACAATTTTTTACAGGAGTATGAAGTAATGTTTCATCATGAAGTGAGGAAAATACTTTTATTTGTGATGCTCAGTTCGGCTTTAGATTGGGTCGGTCAACTGTAGATACGGTGTGTATTCTGTACGCCATTGTACAAACTTAAAGTCTAATAAAAAAATAAATTCTGAAAGTAGGAGATCATACGAAAGCAAAAGAAGCAATACAATAAGTGACAAATGCAGACTGAGTTTTATTGAGTCTGTTCATGAGAGCAGTTATAACAAGTTGAACATTACTCACACCAGCTGAGGCGGTCACCATTAATGGTTTGAACATTAACCCTTCTCTTGCTGAATTTTTAAATACATTTCTCCTTCTTTACCCATGCCCTGTTGTATAATTACATATATCTTCACTGTGTTCACTGTGTACACGTATTTCGCTGTGCAATCACTGCTGTGGAGTGCACTGGTTGCACAATCAACGTGTAAATAGTGCAGACCCTGATGAGACAGCTCCTGCAGGAGCTGTCTCATCTGGGTCTTCACTATTTACAGGTAGGTATATTGACGCGAATAGCAAGCGAAGGGTTAAATTTAGTATTATATGTCAGTCATTTCATGAAATAGTTGGAAATATATTTGTGAAGTATGGAAATAGAGAGAGAGAGAGAGAGAGAGAGAGAGAGAGAGAGAGAGAGAGAGAGAGGGGGGGGGGAGGTAGAGAGAGAGAGAGAGAGAGAGAGAGAGGAGATAGAGATAGAGAGAGAGAGAGAGAGAGAGAGAGAGAGAGAGAGAGAGAGAGAGAGAGAGAGAGAGAGAGAGAGAGAGAGAGAGAGAGAGAGAGAGAGAGAGAGAGTGGGGGAGCACATAGCACAGAGCACAGTGCTTACAGAGCACATACCACAGAACACATTCTTTGTGACCAACGTATTAAATACCTCAACTAGGGGCGCTTCAAGAAAAAACAAAAATAAGGTTGGTTGTAAAATTTAGGGAGCACGCATACAAATGTCGGAATAATAAACTTCAATATATTTGACAAATATACTTCAAGCGAACTATGGAAGGGATTATATCGTCCAGACGGCATTTTTAACAGAATTCAATTTGCCCCTCAGCATGTTAGAGGTAAAGTGAAATAGATTAATTAAATGGCATGCTGGCACATTGGTACCATGCACACCAGTGATATAATTGCAATATAATGACATCATGCATCATTTTACGATGCAATAGGTCTCATTCGTATGTAAATAGCAACGGACACAGAATAAGTCCTTAAAGAATTACATTATTGTCTTCTTATTCGATCCTGGACTACGTCGTGTTTCTACTTCCGTCTACGTATGTACTGATTTGATTAACCCTTTCATTGTTGGAAACGAGTCACTAATGTCCTTTGCAAATAGTGTGGACGCAAATGAGTAGGTTCCTAGATAAGCTTTCTCGTCAGGGTCTGCACTCTGTGTCATGTATAACTATCTTAATACTTACTCCTATTCCTTTTGATTACCAGTAAATTTAGAATAGTCCATTCGCAAATTCAGCGTTGAAATGAAGAAACTACGGAAGCCCTGGAGGGACATTTTAGTTACTTATTAGCACATATTACTTATTAGTTATTTGTTATTACTTATTTGTTATGAATTGATGTGTGGTTCCACCATTTTGCAAAAAGAACACTTTTCCAAACATGTCCAATATTTTATTCATTATAGATATGATATATTATATACAAAGCAATTTGTTTCGTACACATGAGAACCTCTGGGGTCTTACTCCACCTGTAATTAGCTGGACGTCGTGATATGACTGAAATACTGTTAAAACGACGTAAAACCTGATACATGTAAAACTAAACCAAACAACTATAGAAAAAGCTTGACCGAAGTAGCCTATAGATCTATCTCATTCACAATCACAACAAGAAATACCAACTGTAATGTATACGTATATTTACAGGTCTGCCTACAACAAAATGCACATCAGTATCAATATAATTATTTTGGGAACATTTGTCACTTATTGTGACACTGTTCTTGTTGGCGTCTAATGTACTAAGCGTACATTATTATAAAAGCATCTCTCTCCAGATATATTTAAAGTGTTGGCTTGAACAATGTATTGTTGATATTTAAGGACCAACGTCAAAGGAACAAAAATCAAGTCACAGAAGAGACAGAGGAAAATGATGAAAGGAAAGAAAAGGGAGGCATTTGAAACTAAGTAAAGTAAACTACTTAAAATGACTAAGTATTACTAGGTAGTAACAAATAAGTACTAAGTAGTAACTAATAACAAACAAATAGTAACACATAAGTACTAAGTGTTAACTAATAACAAATAAATAGTATCAAATAAGTACTAAGTGTTAACTAATAACAAACAAGAAATAACAGTACTGATTCAGTCTGCCTGTAGGGCAATGTCATTGATTGTCAAATGTCAATCAGAACTGTCTCGGAGTGCATGTCTTGCAGTGTATTTGTCTGGTTTTTTTTAGAAGTACTACTTGTTATTCTCTGCCGAGAGAGGAGGGCTGAAAAATTTGACATTGTCCAAACATTTTTGGCAGTGATTGTTTACCTTAAATATTCTTATTGAGCAAGAGAATTTAATTCAACCAATTTGCTTGTTTGTAATTTTGTAATTAAACACAAGAACAACATGCTTTTCATATATTTCAGTCCATTCAAATGCAGCATGCACAGTTGTCTACATGTTTGGAAAAGTGTCGTTCATTTTGCAAAATGGTTGAACCACACATTAATTCGTAACAAATAAGTAATAACAAATAACTAATAATAAATAAGTAATAACTAATAAGTGCTAATAAGTAACTAAGATGTCCTTCCAGGGCTTCCGTAAGAAACAGCTTCGAGAACAATTAGACGCCGATCAAATCCTTCACTGCCAAGTTTTGTCGTCTGCAAACTTTGTCGTCTGCTACAATTTTCTTTTTTCTATATTTCTTCATATTTATTTACAAACAGTCTTGGTAACAAACAGTTTGGATCCTGATGAGAAAGCGAGGTACTCGGTGTCTCATATTGATCCAAATTGTTTGCATGGGTAATTACAGATGCAGCGTTGGCAGTAATGGAGTTAGCTGTGTTTGTAAGTACAGTAAAACCTCTCTATAACGGCCACTAAATTATGTTAATTAGTTGGCATTTAGGGCAGGTGGTTGCTTAAAGCAAGGTGAAAGTAAAATTGAACGCTCCTGTAGGAGCGTTTTGTTTTACTTTCACCTTGCTTTAAGCAGTCACCTGCCTTTAACACAAAATACTTGATATACTTTAGTGGCCGTTATAGAGAGTTTTTACTGTATCATAGAAATCATGAGCTCCAGGAGGAAAATAGTTTCTATTACACTATTTCAGTGTATTACAAAGATATCTTTCAAGTGATTTCCTGGTGGCATTAATTTGTCTGAATGAATCAAACATTTGTACATATTTTTCTTTGTCCAAAACCTGTAATATTATAGAATTACCTAGTGATGAAAGTGATCACCCCTTTCTAACCCTTATCTCACTGTGAAAAATAAAGGCTCCTAAAATTCGGAAATACTATTTCCGATGCGACCAAGCTGTAGAGATACTATTGACGGAATGCTAACCCTTTCTTTCATATAAACGCCCTTCCGCACATTTGCAAACAGAGTACATGTATACCCAGGTCTGATCAGGGTCCGCTCTGTTTGCGAATGTAATTTGATAATCTGCTTCTTTAGTTTCTAAAATAGCTACACTGTTGCACCGTTCAGATTTCATTTCAATAAATATGAATATTTAGTAGGTATTGACGTTTGGAATAAACACAGAACAGAGAAAAGGTTAAGTAGCTTAGAACCTGACGCCAAGCAGAGTTATTCGGCGTGTCATTTGGATCAAAGTTGTTTCCAAATGTAGGTAAGATCACGGATAGCAGGTTAAGTATTAATTATATACTTTTTTAAGGTACAAATACCTGCAATGGTATATCATAATTCGTCAGAAAATCAGAAATGTGCGTTTCTTTAATTATATTGTAATGCTCCATTCATCTATTAACAGCAAGTGCTTTTTCAGCAATAGAACAAGCCTCATCAAGTTTAAAAGGAACACATCCTTAATTGTCTTTCGCATCACGATGTTATTGCATTCAGATCAATTGTTAAGATTCCTTCTGTGCAAAACATTTCAACAACTCGATTGAAGAAAACATTATCTAGTCTTATTAGCTCTTTATTCGTCTGATTGATAATTGATAATGCAAATACAGTTGAACTTCAATACCTCGAACTCGGACAATAATTATTTGCACTGACATTTGCAAACAGTGTAGATCCAATTATGCATTTGACAATTGTAAGGGCTGTTGCACTCTGACAGTTCATCGTTAAAAGGGTTAACATATTGGATCATTTTGAAATATCGTAATCTAAATTACAAAACAAAATGTCGTCCGAAATTTTATAGCGATGTGATTTACAAAGTTCGTATAATAGTTGGAAATATCCATTTTCAAAGTTTATTAGACTAATAAAACTATTCCTGAAAAACAATCGATTAGTCAACAATCAATCAACACGCTTCCTTATTTGCTTGGTCGATGACAGAAATCACATGATCAGGACAGTAGACGAATGTGCATAAAACTTATTCAAATACAGAAATCGTCCTTTCTCCACCAAACCAAATGTTATGACCATTCTTACGAATCTAAAGAGTGATCATAACATAAGGTTTGGCGGAGAAATAAAGAAGTTATTCTTGGAAATACTTTAATTTATGCATTTTATCCGGACCACTGGTAGGAATGACTCTCTACTCCCGAGCTGTTCGCTCTGTCGTACCCCTAATTTCGTCTCTGAAATTACTTAGTAAGACTAGAGTAAGATAACGCGTATATATGTGACGGGCTTCAGAGTTACACTTTCTAGTTCGCCGATGGCATGTATTGTGATTAGTTGGTACGGTTCAAGTTCATGTGTCTAACGAGTCCTTTTTGTTATCCGTTTCTTGTTTCACATGTGTAAACTCTGCTGTTGTTACTGCTGTGTAAGCACATTTGTTGTGGAACGGGCACAAAAAGGGTTATGTTTATTTACATTGTTGTCCAATTCAGTAAATAGGTAGGCTGTGTCCCCAATCATTGTTTAAAACCCAAGTTTAACCGCTGACGGTTCCAAGGCGGTATACATGTCTGACCCTATTTTCATGTTTTCATGTGTCGTGTATTGTTCATCCGATTTGAACATATGAACGTGTTCAAGTATGTGACTCGGTGCTTATGGAATCTCTTTATATCCATCATACGTTGGGGCTGCGTGACCTCTTCATTGCTTTAAACTTATTAAAAACCTCAGGGTCTGCTCTATTTGCGAATGTAATTTGATAATCTGCTTCTTTAGTTTCTAAAATGATTTCATTTCAATAAGTATGAATATTTAGTAGGTATTGACGTTTGGAATAAACACAGAACAGGGAAAGGGTTAAGTAGCCTGACGCCAAGCAGAGTTATTCGGCGTGTCATTTGGATCAAAGTTGTTTCCAAATGAAGGTAAGATCACGGATAGCAGGCTAAGTATTAGTTATATACTTTTTAAGGTACAAATACCTGAAATGGTATATCATATTTCGTCAGAAAATTGTGTCGTGTATTGTTCATCCGATTTGAACATATGAACGTGTTCAAGTGTGTTACTCGGTGCTTATGGAATCTCTTTATATCAATCATACGTTGGGGCTGCGTGACCTATTCATTGCTTTAAACTCCTTACCACAGTAAAACCTCTGTATAACTGCCACTAAATTGTGTTAATTAGTTGGTTTTTAGGGCAGGTGGTTGCTTAAAGCAAGGTGAAAGTAAAACAGAACGCTCCTATAGGAGCGTTCTGTTTTACTTTCACCTTGCTTTAAGCAGCCACCTGCCTTTAACACAAAATACTTGATGTAATTTTGTGGCCGTTATAGAGAGGTTTTACTGCACTTGCTTTCAATAAGGTGTTTTATAACGTTACCTTACTCTGGTATAAGTTATAGAGCCATGATTATAGTGTCGACGTGTTTTTCGATGGTGTGTGCGCGTGCGTTTGCGTGTGTTTGATTGCCTTTGCATGCATGTCCGCCTTCGTTTGAGTATATATGTGGGCGAGCGCAATTCAATTGTTTTTCTGGAGTTGCTGTTGTCTGATATTTCTCGTCTGACTGCTATTTGATATGTACTTTACCTTCTTACAAATGGCAATCAATTGACAATCAGCAGGAGGAACAAAGTTCCGTTTGTTTGGAAGCTATAGCTATTACCACGATGCAATACATTGACATTCAGTATGTGACGGAGAAAGTATTCATGTGATCTCTTGATATTGTATTAACGTAATTAATTTGTCTGAATGTTTTAAGTGTGTATTTGCATTAGATTAACCATAGTTTTACAACTTCCTTAGACATATTTGACTACTTCTTGCGATTTGTACGCTATCCACTGACCAACGAACCAATGTCTTCAGTTAAAATTACAAGTACCATGAAAGTCAGACCGTGATGTTTTGTAAATATCAACGTTTTCAACATGTCAAGAATAATTTCACCAACTTTGTTTATTTTATAAACTAGATATTGTGGGCGTAACGCAAAATATTTCCTACCTTTAACTAACTATTGAAAGGTTGTATCGTCTTCTATGCTGTAGAATTAATCTACATCTTAGATGACATTGCAAAAGGATATATGCTAATGGCAAACAATTGGGCTCCTGATGAGACCAACACTGATTGTATTTGCAACAGATAGGTTTAAGTGTGTTCTAGATGTAACTCCATTGTTGTGTTATATATTAAAGGTCTCATTAGTTTCGTCAGTAATGTTTATTCAATCCTGTAGTATCTACGTGGTATTAAACAATGTACATTTTATTTTATTTATTAGTATTACACTAGAATTAAAGGTCTATGTCACAAAAGGAAACAGAATGACGACAGCATTATGCTTTATTGCCTTTTACTTTGACATTAATTAAACAAAGGAAACATTGATATTGATAAAGTGAATGTTAATCTCCTATATCGTAAGACAAAAAATCGTTGCTAACATGGTTTTTACAGCAATGGTGATGTTTTACCCTTTCCCTCATATAAACATGTTTTCACGCATCTGCAAACAGAGTAGACCCAGATCAGACGGTTCCTAAAGGAGCCTTGGGAGCTCTGTTTGCTAATGAAATTTGAAAAATATCTGTCTTGACTTTCTAAAATGACTAAAATGTTTCAACTTCCAACTTTTTGTTGTAACTATTTTCAATGATTATTCAGTAGGCAATGCAATTTGGAATAAATATAGAACAGGGAAAGGGTTAAAATAACATTTGAGAGACATATTTTATTAATCACGAGGCAACCTTTAACCCATAACTTCATAGGCTATTTTTAGATACAACCTCTTTGAATAAATCTACCGAAGAGGAGCATTAACTAGAGAAAATGAAAGTTTTAGAATGTTGTAGTTTGAAACCATTGTGATAAATAGGATCCTATAAGGGCAAATGCTTTATTTATCACAATAGTTTCACAAAGTGACTTTTACAGAGTCGTCAAAAGTCGTCAATATGAGGGAATGGGTTAATTATGGCTGTAATTGTTGTTTTAATTGTATTATTAATCTTTAGCCTGCTGAGCAAATTATTGATACAAATTTTTACACGTTTTACTCGGCGTCTCATCTGGATCCAAACTGTTTGCATAGGTATTCACCCATCCGTCCATAGCAGGTTAAAGGTTAATGCTGTTCATGGAGGAACATTCTTTCGTGGTTGAAAACGATGTAAAACATTACCTATAATTCACTATATCATAGAACATCCATGGAAGCTAATAGTTTAATGCTCTTTATGCATGACATTTTCTACCATACAGCATGCAGTTAAAAAATGTGTATTTTGTAAAAGTACAAGTATGAGCCATGCAGAAAATACCACATACAAACCACACAGCCACGCGAAGAGCACCGCAATAAGAAATCACAGCAAATGTTCATATCTGTCAAAACGCAAAGAAACACACAAAGACAAAACAAACAAGAAATAGGGGGAAATGGAAGTATCGCATTGGAACGCCTTGGAACGGTCAGTGACAATAGTCGCTGGGGATTTAAACATGTTTAGGGGCGCCCTACCTCACACTTATTCCATATCCACCCCAAAAGACAAACAGTGTCGATAAACAAATCCCCTCTCCGGCCAATATACAACAACCGCGATGGCAAACACAGTGGTAAATTGCATGTAGAACGAAAAAAATATTTAAGTGAAATAAACTGGATCCACGTATCGCTAGTGTACTCAATGAATGAGCTGCAACAAGAATAACTGCTGAAAAAGTAATAAAGAGTTCGACAAAAACGAGATCCGACGTCCTCTTTCAGTTTCCAGATTTCAGATTTCAGATGAAGACATAGAGTACCAAGTATTTCCTGTAGGCGTACATGAAAAGGGGACAACATGATTGCCAACTATAAAAGGGTTGACAAACAGACATTCAGTATATTGTAGGATCTCGGTTTTTTAACAAATTCCAGCAAAGTGTGAATGATGTCAATGTTGAAGACAGCTATATTGAGTTCGTGTCCTTTTTTAAAAGAGCAGATAAACGCATGGAAGTGAAACCGGCTAGGAGAAATAAAATATCAAATACTACAAGTATATAGCCAGCATGGTGGGCCAACGAATGTGCCACTGCAAAGTATGATAAAATCTTAAAATTGAGAAGTTTTCGTCGCACAAACGATCGCGCAGACTACTTGAGAACACTTGCAAAGTAAAATAATCTTCTAGAATATGTGTATCGCGCTAAAGTGTAACGTCATACGCACCTCGTGGAACTGAGACAGAAACCTAATTAATCCTTGAAGTGCCTACAGTCTATGAATAAAACTGCGTATAATGCCGCTGACACTATACCTGCAACCGAATGGGGGAGTACTTTAAACAACTATTTGCTTCGGACACGGAAATAGATATCCCTTTCAACAACAACACCACCACACTTGACTCTAACGACAAACCTAGAGATAAGTCCATACTAGACAATGTTATAGAAAATGAGGAATTAATTGATAGTATAAAGGCGTTAAGGTCTTCGTATGATACTTGCTCCGACGGAACTTGTATGAAAATGTTTAAGAATACGTTAGATTTAACATTGCCATATATGAAGAGGTTATGTAATGCGATATTAACTTCAGGTCGCTCCCATCAATCAAAGTCTAATTAGCCCCATCCACAAGAAGGAGTCACAACTTTAGAAGAAAAATATCAGTTGGTAATAGTCTAAGTAAAATACTTTATGAAAATACTTAGTATTCGTTTGACATTATGGGCAGAAACACATTCAGTTATTGATGAGTGACGGGCAGGTTTTAGAACGGGCTACTCTACCATAGATAACATATTTAATATATCCGCTATCATCCAGAAGTACATATCAAGGCGAAATGAACGCTGTTATAAATCATTTGTGGGATAGCCTTGTACGTAAGGCTATAAGTAGAGACAGTAAACTCCTGAAAGTTTTTGAATCCATGTACAATCAATTGAAATCTTGTGTTAAGCTTAGGCAAGGCTTAACAGAATATTTCACTTGTTCAAAAGGCACAAAACACGGATGTGTCAGTTGGACTATAATCTTCTCACTGTTTATCAACGATCTCGTATCGTATATGAAAAGCATTGCCGCAACGGTATATTTATAACAGATGATATTGAAGCGCTCCACGGTCTGATGTTCGCCGATGTATGTCACTGCAATCGGAGTCACTGCAGTTAATCTACAAGACCACATAAACCGCATACATGAATTAAATAAAGCGACGGGCATGAAATTGAACTTGGACAAAAGTAAAATGATGGTCTTAGAAACGGAGGAGTATAAAAAAAAACGATGAGCGGTGTTTTCATCTCCGGAAGAAATTTGAAGCTGTCTCAGAGTATAAATACCTAAGAACATTTAGCTTATTTGATGATTAATTGAGGAAATGTCCGATATTTTTGTAAATCACATCACCATAAAATTCCGGATGTGAGATACAGTGTCGCAGGATCGCCTTAAGAATGAATTTATACGTTCCTATAAGAGAGAGATTTCGATGGTAAAATTTAGAGAAAGTTTTCTTAGATGATATCTATATCCTTGCTTAAGCAGCTGTTCATGTAAAATGATATTTCGACAGCTAATATCACCAACGGAAGAACAGACTGTAGCGAAACGAATAAGATGAGATATGGAGCACGGGGAACATCTCCGTCAAGATGAGGGAAATTTACAATATTAAAATCAAAATCATTCTTTTGTCATAAAGTTTAGAAGAGATAATTAGACAACCATTTTAACTTAACCTTTAGCCTGCTGAGCAAATTATTTTTAGAAAATTGTTCACCTACTATTTTTTTTTAAATTCAAGCTATAATCAATTTGCAACCAGTGTGTCAAACAGTTTGGATCCTGATGAGACGCCGAGTTACTCGGCCTCTCATCTGGACCCAAACTGTTTGCATAGGTATTCACTTATCTGCCCATAGCAGGCTAAAGGTTAAGATTCAAATGCCACAGTGCATGTACACCAAACTATGGTTACATTATTATTGTGGAGTCGACATACGAGACGCCTTTCCAATGACAAAATTCACTTAACGAATCTTATAAGTATGCATGTATATTTGGGTCCATATCTCAGTCAATAATGAGAAAATCGTGGTGAAATTTTGTATAAATAAAGAAGGCATAATTCTGATCATATTTTGTTAATTTTATTTAAAACAAAACTAACAATCGTTAAACTGTTACAGTGTTTCATTGTCAACTCAGACAAACAAACGTAAGTGTGCCGTTTTACTGTTTGTTCTCATTTGGTGATGTCACCTATACAAATAGGTGATATCACTCATTCAATATGTGATATCACTCATTCGAATATGTGATATCACATATTCAGAAAGTTTAGGTGCTGTTGTACAGCGCCCACGAGGTCTGCGAGGGAGATTCAAAACGGAGCCTGTCGCTCTGTACTTTATCAGTATTTTTCTGATTGTGTTGCAATGAACACTCGTGCGCCGTGCAACCTGTAAAAGATACGAACAACAAAACGTCAAATTAATGACATCGATGCAATTAAATTGAATTAAATTTATTTTTTAGAAACCGTTTGCTAAAAATATTAAATTTACGTCGAGTTTCATTTATTTGATTTTATATAAAAACATAATAAAAACGATTTATAAACGTGACGTAACTCAGCTTTCTTCTCAACGGCGTTTAATAAACCGACGGCTATTCCACGTTGCTCGATTGATATTCGTCCCATAACTTGTTTTTCTAATGTTGGGCTTTTCAAATGTCCATGCACGAGAAAAGTATCGATTTTTTTCCCGCCAGTCCATGACTTCCTCGTGCAATTTGAGTAATTTGTCATTCATGGTTTACTGAGCCGTGAAACAAAATTTAAATACTTTGATAACGATTTGACATTTCAATTTCTGCCAATAGCCAACACACAACATTTTGTGCAGAAATTTGAATTAATAAAATATATATCGCGAAAAGAAATGTGCACACTTATAAGATTCGTTAAGTGTATAACAAGTTTGCGCATTACAAAAAGCAAATGCCTTCGTTCGTTCGCTGTTTTACGGGTCGCGAATCCGATTTGCTTTCTTCCCGACTGACTAATCGTTTTCACTACTAGTTAACGCTTATGTGTAGCGTGGATTCGCATTAGAATGATGTGGTGGAAAGCATGAACGTCTATCTGGTAGCCTTGGTTTCTTTGATTACTTAACTAATCTCCATAACGCCTTTTAACGCCGTTGTAAACAGAGTATACCCAGGTCAGACGGCTCCTGCAGGGATAACCTTATCAGGGGCTGCTGCTCCATGTACTTCTATAATACGTATATATACAGTTTCTGCCATGGTCAAATTTCCATGTGTCATTATAAATATTCATTTAATCAATATCCATGATGTCATATTTCTTACATCAATATTCATGGTTAAAGGGTCATGCTGACTTGGTATTTCTTTCAAATGTAGATGGAATCAAAGAGCGTTTGAAAAGAAGTGGCAAAACTGGCCGCTTTTCCATACCTCGCTCAGTGTCCAAGAAAAAAATGACTATGTGAGGCCTTTTAAGTACTCTGCACCTGACTGTACACACTTTTCAGAAAATGTAGTTTGGAAGAGTTGTTTAGGTATGTGTAAGTGCATGCATATATCATTACAAATATGTACAGCCACCCTGAAATCTTATTCATTAATCAAAATTTATTTACACATAGCATTGTGGTAAGATTTAGCTACCAGTGTGGTAGTCATGTTATTGGGAAAGACTAAATTATTCGTTAAATGTTTTATCTAAAGCTTCTGTGATTACAGTAGAACCCCTCTAAACCGGAAATTTAGTAGAGAAGAATTGCAGAGAGTTCGTAGAGGCGCTTTCTGCATGTTTTTCACCATAAATTAAGCTGCCACCTGTCTCAAAGACCGATGATTATACTAAATTGGCCGTCTGGTTTAGAGAGGGGTTCCTTTACATTTGAGAGTATTCAAGTTAGCACCCAGTATTTTACAGAACTCGATCAATGTCTGTTGTTTGATAGGTTAGATGTTCGTGATATTAAAGTATGTGATTCTCAAACATAAAACAGAGCATGACTAAGCGTTCACACTAATATTGTTAGAACATGATTGAATTTATAGTGTTCATTATAGTTTTTACGGTTTCGAAATACTGGTTTAAATTGAAGGAGCCTTTGGAAAAAAAACCACACGATACATTGGTAGAAGAAAGGACTGTTTAATTAACCCCAAATCAGTCGATATCATGAATACACAAAAGATGCATTTTTCACTAACTTTTACTACCAGTTTAGCTGCTAGCACTGGTAGGCTTTAACATTTACAGTACAAAACACGAGCCACTAATGTCCCTCTCAATTTGTGTAGACTCAGATGAGAGGGTTCCTAGAGGAGCGCTCTCAGCCGGACCTGTACTGTTTGTCATGTAATAGGTTTCTTTAGGAAACTCCCTAAATATTAGGAATAAGCTTGACCAGTTTGAAAGTTCAGCATTCTAAGAGTTAAGATAAGTTAGAATGGGCCTGTACATTTGGCTTTAGCCGTCAGACCCAATCCCTCATAGACGTTTTTAAACCCAACCTCTGAATAAATCTACCGAAAAGGAGCATTTACTAGAGAAAAGGACAATTTCAGAATTATGTAGCTTAGGAGCAAATGCTCCATTTACAGTATCACAATAGTTTCAAAAAGAGACCTGTTCAGATACGTCAAAAGCAATCAATATACGGGAATGGGTTAAATACATATGTATTTAAATACAATGTATATGTACGGTATCTACAAGTTTTAGGCAGGTTTGTTTTTATATCTGGATGGTTGTGAAGTCTTCATCAAAACGTTTCGCCCACAATGAATGGGCAATTTGCTTGGTTATATTGACTTTTATTAATAATTTCCGGCAGGTCATTACGTTTAATTCTTAATTCCAAAAGTACAGCTTTTGGCATTAATTCCGCCCTGCATTATGTATCCATTCTGCTTTAAAAAGATATCCATGGTTGAGTTTTGTTTTAAAACCACCTGTGATGAATTGGTCGCTAACGAGTGGGTGAACTGTGTGTAATATGTGATTACAATTACAGTAAAACCTCTCTAAACCGGGATTCTAGTAGATATGAAGTCAGATTCTTTTGGGCAGGTGGCTGCTTTATGCAGAGTGAAAGTCATGCAGAAAGCTCCTCTAGGATATTTCTGCATGAATGCTCCTCTGCGAGTTTTCTGCATGACTCCTACCCTGCACGATGTTGTCTTAAGTAAGACAAAGATTTTGATCAGATTTACACCTCTGTAAAGGTGAAATTGTGCATGGTTTTGCCAGTGCTAATCCAGTACAGTAAACCCCTCCCAACCGGACGTTCAGTTTAGTATGAATTTAGGTTTTGGAGACAGATGACAGTTGAATGCAGGGTAAAAAGCCGCCACCTGCATAGAAGTGTCTAAATTCTTCTCTACTTGAATTCCAGTTTAGATGGGTTTTAGTGTATATAACGGTACTATCATACTGTTATGTTTATATTTAGTGCACCGGTCAATATAACTTCATTATTACGATGGCACATGAAGTACGCGTGGATATGATTCAATCAAACCAGACACGGTCGATGCCAATCGCATTATATATCGTACTCAATCCAGCTTTGTACGACAGACCCCCAGCAAAGCTATTGAAAAAGTGTCCTGATAACGGTTGTAAGTGGACACTTTTGTACGCACGTGATTCTTGTGGTTAAAACCTATCTACCTAGGATTTGAATTGGGTGAACCAAGGGGAAAACATTTTGTACTCATTTGTGAAATATTCATTTTTAATCAAAATTAAAAGTCTACAACGTACTGTCGTACAAGTAAGATATATGTACTCGTCTTACTACCAAAGTGTCTTCTTACAACCGTTATCAGGACAGTTTGTTCGCATGACCTCAGACAAGTGTCCTCGGCTACGCCTCGGACACGTCTTCGGTCATGCGAACAAACTGTCCTGATAACGGTTGTAAGAAGACACTTTGGTAGTAAGACTCGTACTGTATCTATTACTTACACGCAAACAACTTTTACTAAGATTTTAGAAAAACACGCAAGTGCTTACTCATAGGTTATTTGAAATACATATTAATATGTAATGAAACTGGGTTGGGTCATACTTTAGTTACGGCCAGTCCCATTCAAACAATCCATTGATGTGAATATACACTGTTTAACAAGCAATTATTAATCATGAAATCTGCAGATATATATCATTGCACTTTCCTTCAACAGGAGTATCCAACTAGACGTGGAACCAACGTAATGCTGAATATGAGTGAAAGAAGTTTTTCAAGGCTATCATTAAATTTTGGGCGATTGCAGAATCGGGGTAAAATATGAATGAAAACGAAATAAAGAGAAAAAAGAAGATGTCTGAAACATTATGCCACAACAATTTAGTCTAACTTCCAAGTTTAACCCGGGCCTTGACAAGAAGGTTACTATTTCATACGATAATTAGTCCAAGTATTACCTCTGTAAAATGTAAACGTTTATAACGCTGTTTTGTCTTTAACCCTTCTCTTGCTGAATTTTAAAATACATTTCTCCTTCTTTACCCACGCCCTGTTGTATAATTACATATATCTTCACTGTATACAAGTATTTCGCTGTGAAATCACTGCTGTGGAGTTGCACAATCAATTTGTAAATAGTGCAGACCCTGATGAGACAGCTCCTGCAGGAGCTGTCTCATCTGGGTCTTCTCTATTTACATGTATGTATATTGACGTGAATAGCAAGCGAAGGGTTAAATAAATGTTTCAAAACTTATATTGACATATGTTAAACGTCGACCCAAAATACATCTGCATTTCCCAAAGTCTTCCGCAATAAACAAATATGGATGAGATATATAAAGCAGGGAACGTTCCTTGTAGTGTTAGTCCACAGTCTTGCGGTGTAACCGACTTAACTATTCAGGAATACACAATTTACTTCGCTTTATTTATTTGAAAATTGAATACCGCTTGTGGTGCTAGGGGATATGAGTAATTTTGCACTTTTCGTAACTGCCCATGAACAGATTCCATAAAACGCATCTGCATTATATCTTTTTGCATTGCTGATTTTTGTTGTCGAATGATCTCCTACTTTCAGAGCTTATGTACTTCACGACAACAGGTGTTAAGTGTTTGTATGGCGGCTGTAAAAGGTCGCCCCGTAATTCATTCTCAGTGTTGTTATATTTTCTGGTCCTTCGGTATCAATGGTAAAATTTAATGCCGCTTAAGCCGGTGCTAGGAGCGTGAGTAGTGGGGTTTGTTCACAACTCCTGATGAACAGAGTCAATAAAACTGAGTCTGCAATTTTCTCTTTTTGCCGTGCTGCTTTTGCTTTCGAAGGATCTCCTATTTTAAGTTTAGTGTATATAAACTTAGCACATTATATGGAGAAATGAAAAAAATAAAACAAGGAAATGTTTCATCAAATCTATTATACATTCTAACACTTCTATATAAACTTAGCAAATATTATGGAGGAGAAAATGAAAAGGGGAAATCCTTCTTCCATGTTTTATCTGATTTGCTATTTTATATAGGTAATGTTAACTTATTCCCTCAACACTATTTTTAGACCCAGCATCTTTGAATTAATCTACCGAAAAGGAGCATTAACTAGAGAAAAGGAAATAAATAGAATTGTGCAGTTTTGAAACCATCGTGATAAAAAGGGGATTTGCTCCTATGGAGCAAAGGCTCTATTTATCATAACTGTTTCTAAATGTGACTTTTGCTGAGGCGCCACAATGCGTCACTAGGAGGAAATGTGTTAAATGTTGTGTGTCCGTTCTGCCACGTTTTGTCTTTTAATTACACCGCTTCTTGTTTAATGATGTTTTGTGCAGTGTCCATTTTTGTATAGCTCTCCCTGTTTGGCTGTTCTTTCCTCTTCTACTATATCATTATCATCAGAAAAGCTATCAATCGATGTCATTCTTGTTCCATCATAACTGCGATCTAAGAATATGTTCAGTTACCCAAAGTGTCAGATTGGCTAATATCTGCCGATGTTTATCTTTAGTTCGACTGGGAGACTGATTTTAAATCGTGCATTATGAAAAAAGTATAGCTTTGATGTATTGGGATTGTAATGAACAAAGCATAATGGTGACACACCCCAAATTATATCATGCTAAGTCACTGGCAGAATCAATTCTGAAATTATTACACCAATTGGACTTGCTCAGAAGTTTGCGAAGCACTTACCTTTCTTTTGGATAACATATTTGTACGTTATGGGAATGCTATATACCGTCAGGTAATTGGTATTCCTATGGGTACGAATTGTGCACCACTTGTCGCAGATTTGTTTATGTATTGCTATGAGAGAGATTTCATGTTGCGTTTGAATCCTCAATCACAAGAAGATGTTATAAAAGCCTTCAATGAAACTTGTCGATATTTGGATGATATTTTTAACTTAGATAACCCTTTCTTTGATGCTCTGATTCCTACAAATTATCCTAAAGAACTCAAATTGAATAAAGCTAACCCGTCCGACAATTATGCAGCGTTTCTTGATCTAGACCTTAAAATAAATAATGGATTGATTTCTTCTAAAATATATGACAAAAGAGATGATTTTGATTTTAATATTGTAAATTTGCCTCATCTTGACGGGGATGTTCCCCGTGCTCCATCTTACGGGGTTTATATATCTCAACTTATTCGTTTTGCTAGAGCTTGTTCATCTATTGACGATTTTAACAGTCGAAATCTCATTTTAACTGAAAAGCTGCTTAAGCAAGGATATAGATATCATAAACTAAGAAAAACTTTCTCTAAATTTTACTATCGAAATCTCTCGCTTATTGGCAAGTACCAATGTAATCTCAAGGTGCTTCTGCGACACGGTATTTCACATCCTGAATTTTATGGTAGTGTGATTTACAAACTTCGTAAAATTATTGGACATACCCATTTTCTTACTTTTTTCATCAAATGTGTTAAACAATTCATTAAAAAGGGATATGATCCTGTAGTACTGCAACATACTGCATGCTTGATTGTGAACCCTTTTACAGTTGGCAATCACGCTGGCCTCTTTGCATGTACGCCGACAAGAAAGGTTTAGTACTCTATGAAGGCGACCTCTTAAATCCAGAAATGGAAGGAGAACGTCGGATATCTGTACTATTTCATTTTTGTCGTACCCTTTATTACTTTTCTACAGTTACTCTGTTTGCAGCTCAATCATTGAGTACACTAGCGATAGGTGGATACAGTATGTTCAATTAAATGTTTTTTCGTTATACATGCACTTTACCATTGTATTTGCCGTCGCGGTTGTTGTAGATTAGTCGGAGAGGGGATACGTTTATTTACACTGTTTGTCTTTTAGGGTGGGGATGGAATAAGAGTGAGGTTGGGCGCCCATAAACCGGTTTAACCCCCAGTGACTTTTGTCACTGACCGTTCCAAGGCGGTACTTCCATCTTCCTCCTATTGTATGTTTGTTTTGTCTTTGTGTGTCTCTTGTTGTTTTTTCTAGTTATGTACAATTGCTGTTTCCTTGTGTTGCTGTTCGGGCGAGTGTTTGTTCTGTATGTGGTGTTTCCTGCATGACTCATTTTTGTACTTTTATACTTTAACCCATTACTCCATAGATATGCCTTTCTATGCCTTTGCAGAGTAGACCCAGATCAGACGGCTCCTATAAAAGCATTCTGATCAGGGTCTGTTCTGTTTGCCTAGTATGATATAATATAGATGATTCTACAGTATATGTCATGGCCAAAACCTCCTGTGTCCATCTGCTATTATAACAAATCAACCCTTTCCCTCATATAAACGTGTTTTCACGCATTTGCAAACAGAGTAGACCCAAATCAGACGGTTCCCAAAGGAGCTGTATGATCAGGGTCTGCTCTGTTTGCTAATATAGTTTGATAGCTCTGTTTCTTTGCTTTCTAAAATGTCTACAGTCTTTCACCTTCCATATTTCTTTATTACGATTTTGTTAATGAATATTCAGTAGGTATTGAAATTTGCAATAATTATAGAACAGGGAAAGGGTTGTGTCATTTCACTGACGTTGCTGGGCTCAGCAGAGTTCTCGTGTAAATACATATGTGTTCTGCATCAATGTTGGATGAATCATTCTATTCAAATCGTACAATATCAACATACGGGAAAACGCAAAAGCAACGAAAGTCACGTGAGATTGATTTCAATCAATGGTGCCCCTTGATTTGACTTGATTTGATAAATGATGCCCAATGGTTGCAGTGTTGTGAATTTGTCATCCTTTTTTCAAGAACAAAACGTTTAATCACTAGGAGCCAGAACCCCGTTCGGAATGTTTTAGCTCATCCCACAAATATTATGTTTTAAAACAAAGGATTTAATGTCTCCATTTCGTGTTGAAATAACTCATATTATTTCATCTCAGACTGTACTCATTTAGATATGATTTATAAAAAAGTGGGATTCATACTTTCTGTGCGTTTGAATTGTGCAATAATAATATAATTATTATATAAACAGTAATAAAGTAATAATGAAGTGCTCGTTTGTAGTGCCTTTCATAATCCGTCGAATAGAATGACTTGCAGTGGTAGATGGCGCTTAAATGTCCATATGTGAAATTAGGCGCGACCACATTGACTTACAACAAGGATTCCCTTCATGGTTCCATTTTATTGATGTTTCGAACAAGAACCAACAGCACAGCTATAATTTAATTATACAGTTTGAAATATTGGAAATGTTGTCGAACATCACGTCAACGAAATGTTTATAAGCAACTTTTAAAGCTTTGTTATTTGTGTTTTTCTGACTTCAGTAAAACTTAAAACATTATTACTGCATTTTCATTTATTTCAAGTAGATTGTTGATGGCACTCAAAAACTGCAACCCGTGGTTAGAAAGTGGTTTTAATCCTAGACCTCATACAGTTTCCATACTTATATCCATAGAGGGTTAGACACCATTGCGGAAAGTTAGATAAGGGACAGAGAAGGCGATAGAATTAGGCTACCTCGTCCCAATAGATACCGTAGCGTCTCGCTACCTCGACCGCTCAATAGAAATATAATTCTAGATTTTTAAAGCAGGTGGTAGCTTCATACAAGACAAATGCTATGCAAAAAGCTCCTATAGGAGCTATCTGCAGTACTTTTGACCTGCATTAAACAACCATCTCCCTATACAGACTCATATGTTAACCCTTCGTTTGCTGAATTTTAAAAAACATTTCTCCTTTTTTACCCATGCCTTGTTGTATAATTACATATATCTTCACTGTGTACAAGTATTTCGCTGTGCAATCACTGCTGTGGAGTGCACTGGTTGCCCAATAAACTTGTAAATAGTGCAGAACCTGATGAAACAGATCCTGCAGGAGCTGTCTCATCTGGGTCTTCACTATTTACAGGTAGGTATATTGACGTGAATAGCAATCGAAGGGATAATATTCAAACACGAATGTTGCATAGCGTCGGTGCACTGTTCTTGTGATACACTATTTACAGGTAGGTATATTGACGCGAATAGCAAGCGAAGGGTTAATTAATACATTATGTGGTCGCATTAACGACACTCTACTGTATAAATGAAGGTGAATATTTCATATTGTGTATAAATAAGGATTGTTTGGTTTGCTGTTTTGCTTGGGTTAGCTGTTATATGCATATTGTTACATGTTAAAGAGTGAATATTTGATTGGATTATGATAAAAAAATGTAAATGAAGATGTAAATCGAAACATGTATGCAGTAAAATAAAAAACGTGTTGGTTGTTAATTTATCCCATATTGGATTATGATGTTATACCTGAACATTTGAGTAGATCATTGTGTTACACCTGTATAGTTTATTTGATGATTATGTTACACCTCAACATTAAATAAGATTATTGTGTTACAACATCTCCAAAATAAGATTTGTTAGACTCATCGCCCCAGAAACAATTGCTTGAAAAACAAGAAAAGACCACAACAACTAATTAGCTACAACACTGCGTCACAGTAGGCATACCATGCTATGGATAGGTACAATAAACCCCCTCTAAACCGGAATTCTAGTAGAGACGAATTTAGATACCTTTTTAGGCAGGTGGCTGCTAATAAATGCATGACTTTCACCCTGCATTAAGCTGCCATTTGTCTCAAAGATCGATATTTATACTAACATTAACGTCCGGTTTAGAGGGATTTTACTGTATCCTGTTTTGTGATTCCCAAAATGGCTGCATCCGGGTTATAAAGCGTCCGATACCAGCAACGTCAAATTAGAGCCTGGCAGAGTCGCATGTTCACAGTGTACGTGTATGAACCGTCTATTCAGATTTTGTTTTGCATCGAGGATTTACTTATTTCAGTGTTATCGTGACGGAGGAAGATCCCAGAGGTTTTCCCGTGTACGGAACAATTGCAGTATTTCGAGTACAGACGAACACCCATATAGAACCACAGACCTACTGCAAGCTAGCTAAAATGCGTTTTCACATGAAAAATCCCATTGCCTAGACCGAGATTCTAACCCTCAACGTCGAGGGGCTAAGTGATGGTCAGCCGAAGACAATAACCAATCGGCCACAGCGCGTCTCATAGTCTGGCCAGGATATGCTCTGTTTGATAATGAATTTAGATCTGGTTCTACAGTTCTGAATATGGGCTAGATAAGCGAGCATTTATATGTGTTTATTACCTAATAAAGTATGTCATGATTTCTTAGATCTATATGAATTCCAATGAAGTAAAATAGTTAAATTGGCCAATTACAGGTAGCTGTTGTTGTCACAATGCAGTAATTGTCAACAATTTCGCAAACGGGGTAGACCCAGATCAGACGGCTCATGCAGGAGCTCTCTGAATATAGATCTGATTCTATAGTTTCTAACTTTCTACCGTGGCAAAAACATCACATGATCATTTACCATTATAAAATCATCTGATAAATATTCATGAGGCCACGACTTCTTGCAAGCATGTTCATAAGACAAATTGTTAAACATGACCTAAATAAATGAAAGCTATAATAGTAGAAGTGTTGTTTACTGTCGCATATGTCTCAGTACAGATACACTGGTTGGATGTAATCCAGTTGCTCTTTTATGATCTTGTTCTGTCAGAGCGTACAGTTTTATAAAACTTGTAAACATTAAAAAGAGGTCTATTTATGGGTCTGTAAGGCATGTGGTAGTTTTATGCATATCAAAAGTAATGAAGAAAGCTTCTATAGGAGCGTTCTGCATTACATTTGCTCTGCATTAAACAACCACCTGCTTTTTACACTCCCATGTTCAGTAATTGAATGACCGCTTAAGATAGGTTCTACTGTAGTACAGTAAAACCTCTCTATAACGACCACTAAATTACATCAAGTATGTTGTGTTAAAGACAGGTGGCTACTTAAAGCAAGGTGAAAGTAAAACAGAACGCTCATATTGGAGCATTCTGTTTGTTTTACTTTCACCTTGCTTTAAGCAGCCACTTACCCTAAATACCAACTAATTAACACACTTTAGTGGTTGTTATAAAGATGTTTTACTGTTATGTAATGGTTATAGATCTATACCGCTTCACAGGCATAGAGCCCCATTTGCAACATATTATTACATACTCCTGAACTTTAGACTTGATAGGTAGATCAGTCATCAAGTTAGAGTGTTTGTGATTATATATCAGGCCCTGATATTATGTTTTGTTTGCTTCTCTTAGGTTCATTCTAAAACATATATAGCTCAGATTTTAAGTTTGCTCCAAACTGATCGACCAGATGCTTTCGAATGGACATCGGAGTCAGATGTTAACTGTTTACTTTAACGTTTAAACCACAAAAAGCAAGTACAGTTGAACTCGAGATAACTCGAACTAAAAGTTAAGTCCTTCCAAAATTTACAATACAGGCTATTTTCTAAAATATATCACTACACATATCTAGAAACACACGTGACAACTTAATGTAGGTCTAAGGTAATGCTGAAAACTCCTGAAGGAGCTTTCAGCATTACTTTAGATCTGCATTAAGCTGTGAACTTGAGCTATTTGTCAGATTATAAATCGGGTGAGTCGAACCTCTCTTATCTCAAACTAATTTATGTGGTCCCTTGAAGTTCGAGATATCGAAGTTCAACTGTATAAACAAATGGTTGAAGGGAATGGAAATCATTGTCATACGAGTTTTCTTACACATAACTATATTAGAAGTAAAATTGGATTAACATCCTCTCCGAATAGGAAGAGTCATTCACTCTTAAAATCTCTTATTTCAATGCGACGACAAAATGGAAATTAAACTACAATTGTCTTTGTCTTGACATATGTTATGTATACAAATGTACTTGGAGTTACGTCTAGACTAAATGATTAATCATGGACATACGTAAGTAGAGAAAAACACACGGAATCGACACATTAAGAGTTCGATGCAGCTTCAAATTCGGCGGACCAATAGAAATATATACTAGTGTGTGGAATGATTAGAAATACGTGCGAATACGAAACTTGTTTTGTTAACATGTTTGTTAATCGGGCACGTTCGTTAACAATCAACTGTTATTTTATAGATAGTAGGTCTGTTGAAGTTATGGTAATGTCTTTGTAATGTCTTGTTATTGTTATGGTATTGGCTTTTTAATGTTTTGTTAATGTTATGATATCTAATAGTTTGTCTTTGTAATAATTTGTTAGTGTTATGGTTAATGATTACTATACAGTAAACACCCCTCTAAACCGGAAGTCTAGATTAGAAAATATGTATATACATTTAGACAGGTGGTTGATAAATGCAGGGTGAAAGTTAAGCATTAAGCTGACACCTGTCTCCAAGACCGATACTTTTACTAAATTCCACGTCCAGTTTAGAGGAGATTTACTGTATCAAACAATATGTATCCTAATTGGACGCAAAGATACTCGGCATATCAACTGTATCCAAATTGTTTGTAAATATCATCTCCATGCAGCCCGATAGATTTATTGTTACAGTAGTTTTGTTGGTCATTAGCGTTTGCCCCATTGTTTGTATTTATAACAGTTCTGCGCCAGATGAGTCCACTGATCAGGGTCCATGCTTATAAAGCTGTTAGTTGAGTCTGAGTTTCGTTCTCAAGCGTTTGATTGGTCAGATTTGAGTTCTCAAGCTTTTGATTGGTCAGATTTGAGCCAGAGAAATCCCTCAGAACGTACTCAGACTCAACTATAAGTTTTATAAGCATGGACCCTGAATATACACTGTTTGTCATTTAAAGCCCATTGGCGAGTGTTTGCCTTTGCTGACTCTATAGTTAAATACTGATGGGCTATTCCACACTGAAAACACAACATTGAAAAACTTAACCCTTTCCTTCATATAAAAGTGTTTCACGAATTTGCAAACAGAGTTGACCAAGATCAGACGGCTTCTACAGGATTTTGAAATTTGAAAGATCAGTTGTTTTTCTAAAATGACTACAGTGTTCCACCGTCCATATTTCTTAACAACTAGTTTGTCCATGAATATTCAGTAGGTATTGAAATTTGGAATAAACATAGAACAGGGAAAGGTTTAAATAGCATTTAAATGTTAGTTTGCGTTTAGAAACAAATACCATGAGTTCTTAAGTCTATCATAGATTTAATTTGAAAGCAATATCATCAATTTGTGTTCATTATCTCTGTAAAATATAGCATTCTGACTCGAGCGTTACTGCAAATAATTGTCGGCAATCCTTCAAACTAATAATTTCCAAGACTTCTACATGCAAACTAATAATTCAATTTATTCCTTGTTTTTACAATCCAAACGTACTGTTTACATCACGGTTTCAAAAGTTAATGGTGTATTCAACAGATAGCATGACATCAAGCATATTGAGCAACTCTACATTAACCCTTCGCTTGCTATTCACGTCAATATACCTACCTGTAAATAGTGAAGACCCAGATGAGACAGCTCCTGCAGGAGCTGTCTCATCAGGGTCTACACTATTTACAAGTTGATTGTGCAACAGTGCACTCCACAGTAGTGATTGCACAGCGAAATACTTGTACACAGTGAAGATATATGTAATTATACAACAGGGCATGGGTAAAGAAGGAGAAATGTATTTTAAAATTCAGCAAGAGAAGGGTTGGTTAACATTGTACCTTGTGAATAAGTACGTAAGAAATACTGAAATCGACATCATGAATATTAATTAAATGTTTAGTTATAAATGCGATTTAACAAAAAGAGTATAGCTGTATTAAAACTGTAGAACCAGAAATATTCTTTTCCTTTTAGCAAACATAGCAGACTCCGATCAGACGGCTCCTACAGGAGCTGTCTCATCTTGGTCTACTTTGTGTGCAAAGGGGTTAACCCATTCCCGCATATTGACGCCTTTTGACGCTTCTGTAAAAGTCACTTTATGAAACCATTGTGATAAATAGAGCATTTGCTCCACAGGAGCAAATGCTCTATTTATCACAATGGTTTCAAAACTACACAATTCTAAACATTTCCTTTTCTCTAGTTAATGCTCCTTTTTGGTAGATTTGATCAAAGAGGTTAGGTCTAAAAATAGCATAAGTGGGAATGGGTTAAAAGGTATATCATATACTTTACAAACAAGCAGTTCCAATAACGAACTGTACGGACCCTTGTGAGGGTCTGTATTATTCGTCAGCTCTGTTCACAAAGCCATTTAGAGTAACATACTATAGGACGCATTGGTCCTACACATATACAATAAAACCTCTCTAAACTAGACATTACGTTTAGCATAAATGTCGGTCTTGGAAACATGTGGAAGCTTAATGCAGGGTAAAAGTCATGCAGAAAGCTCCTCTAGGAGCTTACTGAATGACTTGCGCCCTGCAATAAGAGGTCACCTGCATAAAAGTATCTAAATTCTTCTGTACTTGAATTCCTGTTTAGAGAGGTTGTACTGTAGATGGTGTACAGAACTCTGTTGATATGCTAATGAACACAGTTTACTGTCTTAACGTTTTTCTTAACGTCTTGGCATCTGTCTAATTTTCCGTTAGCTATACATTTCTCCTTTTTATGTTCTGCTATATGTTTTCTGTCCAAACACATGAAACATTAATATGTAACAGTGTTAAATCTTATTGAAACATTTAGCTACTCAAACGTTCATCATTGGCTGTTAAAGTGTTAGATAAAAACGTTTAATTGCTTACATGTCTATGTCATAACATCACAATAAAACATTTTACAGTAGACCCTGTCCTAAGCGGCCATTCATTTATTGCACATAGGAGTGTTAGGTAGGTTGTTGCTTAATGCAGCGCAACAGTTACGCAGAAAGCTCCTGAGTTTTCTTCATTACTTTTGACCTGTATCAAGCTACCACCTGCCGTACAAACCCATAATTAGACTTTTTATCACTTAAGACAGGTTCTACTGTAGCTACATACAAGTCCATATCATAACATCATAATCGGTTTAAATAATGGTCTCCTTTAATATAACAGCAATAAATAATTAGATGTTGGATAATGAAACATTATTGCAAGGAAGACAAATATTCCATAATTGGAAAACAACCAAAAACGTAATGAAATGTAATTAGTTCTTGTATAGTGTTATATCAAGGGTTCATATCATTTGTATCGACAACACAATCTCTCTTATAAACAATAGCTCAATCGTCGTTGGAAAAGGTACCTTCATATTGTTCCACTTATGTAAATGCTTTTCTGCACGCTCCTGTTGGAGTCGTCTGTTCAGGGTCTTCTCTATTTGCTTATACAAAAAGTACAAAAATGAGTCATGCAGGAAACACCACATACAGAACAAACACTCGCCCGAACAGCAACACAAGGAAACAGCAAATGTACATAGGTAGAAAAAACAACAAGAGACGCACAAAGACAAAACAAACATACAATAGGAGGAAGATGGAAGTACCGCCTTGGAACGGTCAGTGACAAAAGTCACCGGGTGTTTAAACCGGTTTATGGGCGCCCAACCTCACCCTTATTCCATCCCCATCCTAAAAGACAAACAGTGTAAATAAACGTATCCCCTCTCCGACTAATCTACAACAACCGCGACAGCAAATACAGTGGTAAAGTGCATGTATAACAAAAAAACATTTAATTGAACATACTGTATCCACCTATCGCTAGTGTACTCAATGATTGAGCTGCAAACAGAGTAACTAAGTTTCGTTCTCAAGCTTTGGATTGGTCAGATTTGAGTTCTCAAGCTTTTGATTGGTCAGATTTGAGCCATAGGCTCAAATCTGACCAATAAAAACCTTGAGAACGATTTCAGACTCAACTAAACGTTTTATAAGCATGGACCCAGATTCAGTAGGTTCAACTAATACCAAAACAACACTTCCTGTGTAGATATGCCATTATAAACATTTAGCTAATTAATATCTATAATGTCAGTATTTCTTACATGAATATTCAATAGGGAAAGGGTTAAACCTCTAACTCCGACTTTAATAATTTAATACGATACTACTAGCAAAGAAAACATTACCGTTAACTGGTATTTTAACCCTTAGCCTGCTGTGAAAATGAGATTTGCTTCAATTCTGATCTGTTATAGTTTTCACATACTTTTGATTCGTTCAAGATTTTGAGAAACTATTAACAAAAACAGCTTGGATCCTGATGAGACGCCGAGTTACTCGACTTTTCATCTGGATCAAAGCTGTTTACAAATGTGAGTCAGGTCGCGCTTAGCATACAAAGAGTTTATACCTTTTGTCCGTGCAAAACAACATTAGTTTAACCCTTTAATTCATAGAGAGAATATAATAGATGAGATAATAGTTAAAGTTATTGATACATGCAATAGCGTGGTAGTGCGATAGCATGTACTTTATTGTTAATTTAAAATTAAATGATAATTGTATAACAAATTGGTAATAATTTTCGTAATATATTACAAAATAGTTCGTAATTAATACCCGATGGATTGTTGTTTTCGTAATTATGTTTTGTAGTACACAATGGATGTCGTTTAGATGTAGTTATGCTTTCCATTCTCCAGAATTTGCGAATAAAGGATTGTTCTGTACATAAGCAATTTGGTACATAATGAGTACAATAACGCACTAATTTCAGAATATACATATTTGTTCGCTGGGTTGTTTTTTCAATTCACTAACTCTTTAAATGAACACATTCCCATGCCTATGCAAACAGAGTAGACCTAGATCAGACGGTTCCTACTTATCAGGGTCTATTATTTTTGCTTTTGGAATAATATGTTTCTAATTCTATTTTTCGGTATGGCAAAAATACTTATATGTTATTTAAGAATTATAAATTGGCATTTGGTTTGGAAAACTATTTAAACATCTTGCATAAAAAAGCTTAGATTCAATTTTATTGGGTTCAAACTCTCAGTAAGTAGTTTGAAAATAGTTACTGGTAAATACATTCAAAACAAAGAGCATCGAAACTTGCGGTTTTGCACCTTTTGTCATTGTTCAAATATTGAAGATGAATACCATTTCTTACTTATCCGTCCAGTATACAGATAAATAAGTAAAAACTTATATTATTTCGTATTACTATAGACGTCTGAGTGTTTATAAATTTGCTGAATTGATGAAATGCACTCAACTCTCTGTTATAAAAAGGTTATCAAGGTTTGTGTATGAAGCATCTATGTTGCGTAATTCTTTAAGTAATAACAATGGATTGTGATATACATGGACCCACCTTAGCAAGTCCAGCTGTAGTACAGCTCGATTGTTAATCTGTGTAGAGAACGTTTGTAGAATAGTTGAAGAACTGTAGAATATGGAGTTGGTAGATGGATAACTGCTCCAATAGTATTTTATATGTTTATTATGTATCCTGGTATTCCAGTTCGTAATATATAACAGTGGCAATACACAGACAGTAAAATAACAAGTCTAAATGTAAAACGTAACTATATGAAAGCAAAATAATTTAGTAAGGATATCCCGAGTACTAGAAATCTAGCATGGCCTAAACACGTGTGTCTTTGTCTAACTCTACACTGTAACTCCTGCAGAAAAGGGGCCGGAGGGATTTAGTACATCACGTGACTTTTGACAGGTAAATTGTACACAACGCTTATCGAGTCTTAATGGATTAAATCTTGCAATTAAATTAAATTAAATACAGCTCCTAATAATATTTAATGTTTATATTCATGTATTTCAGGCCTGCATGTTTAATAGCAATACTTAGTCACGTGATACTTGTTAAATTATTATGTATATATGTATGACTAAAAACTGCATCAGTTTATATCAAAATAAACTATTCTATTCTTCACTTACTATCTTAAAATACCAATAATAAATGTTCAACATGTCATTTTATTTTTTCTTATTAATATTCATTATGTAATTGGTAAAGAGTTATACCACAAAAGTCTGAAACTCATATGCATATGTTATACGTACACATTAAATTATTGTGAAACATTTCGACGTCTAGCAGAATATTTATATATCTTTATTGTTTACAGACATGGGGCGTAACATCATTTGAACCCATCAATGCAACTTGATAGTGGGAGTACCAACCGATCTGGAACAGATTGATATACAGTAAACCCTCTCTAAACCGGAAATCTAGTAGAGAAGAATTAAGTTACGTTTAGACAGGCGGCTGCTCCATTTAGATACATTTAGGCAGGCGGTTGCTTAATGCAGGGTGAAAGGTAAGATACTTTTCGGCAGGTGGCTGTTAAATGCAGGAGGAGCTAAGAGGATCTTTCTGCATGACTTTCGCCCTGCATCAAGCTTCCACCTGTCTCCAATACCGATAATTATACTAAATTAAACGTCTTTAGAGGGTATTTTTACTGTATCCGTTTTTTTATGAAGATGTATTTCTATTTGTATGTGTTTTAGGGAGTAGAGGCTGCGGGGTTACAATACTTTCAGATACTGATCAGATATTTGAGAATGGACTCACATTCCGAAGTTCAGGTATAAACTGACATTACTATTTTGACTTTGAGATTAGACTAATTTAAAAATGAATATACTTGAATATTCCGGTTGATCTTTTTTCATGGAAATTATACTCCTGAAATTATATTTATTATTTCTTCACAAAACAAATTTAAAAAATGTATTTCCTTTTTGCTGGTTCCATTCTTTTCGGTGTAATTTGAACTAATAATTATAATGAAAAAACTCGAATCGTGTGTAAGAAAACAATAACCCTTCACCCCATAATCATTAATATAAGAAATAGTGACGTCACGAATATCAATTAACAATTTGTATAATGGAATAATGAACAAAGACGAACGTTGACTATGGCAGAAACTGCATTATAATCAGATTTAGATTGTGTCATATGCACGAGGCTGCTTCTGGAATTGGTTAAGCATTTCAAATGTTTCTCATTGTACACTTTACCCTCATCATACAATTTTTATAACAAATTCATAGATGACAATTAGATTTAACCGTTATTAGCTGATTTTGTTTATAATTACATATGTACACTAACCATAGAACCCACTGAGATTATACAGTAAAACCTCTCTATAACAGCCACTAAATTGTGTTAATTATTTGGAATTTAGAGCAAGTTGCTGCTTAAAGCAAGGTGAAAGTAAAACAGAACGCTCCTACTTTCACCTTGCTTTAAGCAGCCACCTGCATTTAATTTAGTGGCCGTTATAGAGAGGTTTATTATATTATTATTTCATAAGCAAACAGAGCAAATCCTAATTAGACGGCTCCGTCTTATCGAAGTCTACTCTGGTATCAATGGCGTGGAACGGTGTTTATATGAGGGAAATGGTTAGATGTGTGACATGCGTACCTATACAGAGTGAGATATCATATACTCACTAAATATCTTTATTTACCGTAATGCATGCAAACGAAACAATAAAAGTGAATTTGCATTTTAATTCTTATAGCATGTATGATCGGTGTTATACGGTATGCTGACACATACTATCTAACCAAACTAATAATTCATGTTTTAACATGTGTCTGTTTATTTATATTGTTCTTTACTATATCATAGTTTGCTTAGGATACCAGTTCGGAGAAAATGTCACATCCACAAGTGGCCAACAATGTTCATTTTAATCCTTATCTCGTTATCTGTGACTTGACGTGCACTTGCAAACAGGGTGGATCTAGATCATACACTGAGTAACTCGGAGTATCATCACGATCCAAACTGTTTGACACTGTTTGAAGAGTTCATCCAAATCTTGATCGAACCGGAAGTACAGTAAAACCTCTCTATAACGGCCACTAAATTGTGTTAATTAGCATTTAGGGCAGGTGGTTCCTTAAAGCAAAGTGAAAGTAAAACAGAACGCTCCTATAGGAGTGTTCTGTTTTACTTTCACCTTGCTTTAAGCAGCCACCTGCCTTTAACACAAAGTACTTGATGTAATTTAGTGGCCGTTATAGAGAGGTTTTACTATAGTAAAAGTTACACCAGATCCAAATTTGAGCAGACATTATTTTTTGTAACATTAAACGATAAAACTCACGGCAGTCCTTTCTTGGACAATGTCGATATTTGTAGTTATTGGCAGTCATCTGCGTCATCGAAAACTCGAACGTTATCTAGAAAATATCCGTTTTCGTATGTGACTGCGTTCAACTAACCCAGCTTTGTCATAGGCATAGCTGCAAAGAATCCGAGAAACGGAACAGCATGACTTGAACTCGCGTGTTGTTAACAAAGCAGTAAGCCTATGTTGTAGGCACCATAAATATACAGTTAATGGATCATGACGCCCGAGCCTGTGTCTGTTTTGTAATAAAATGAGCTTTACTTCCACGTATTCTGCCGTTGGATGTTTGGCAAATACAGTAAAACCCCTCTAAATCGGATTATAATAAAGAAGAATTTAGGCCTTCTGACGCAGCTGGCTGCTTCACGCAGTGTGAAATTCACACAGGAAGCTTCCTTTTGAACTTTCGGAATGAATGTGTACCCTGCATTAAGCTGTCATCTGCTATAATTACCAGCACTGCTACTATTTTGAACATCCGGTTTAGAGGGGTTGTACTGTACACCAGTGATTTGTTTAACCTGCAGTAATCCCAAGCAATCACACAAACCAATTATTGACTGCCTTGAGGTTTGTCTTAATCCTTTACCTGGTGACTATGTTTTTCTCCATTTTTCAACACCTACTGAATACTCATGGACAAAGTAGTTATAATGATATATATGGAAGGTGGAAATTGGTAGCCATTTTTGAAAGTCAAGACAAAAGTATCAACTTCCATTAACAAATAGAGCAGACCCAAATCAGGCGGCTCCTATATGAACCATTTGATTTGGTCTACTCTGTTTGAAGATGCGCGTGAAAACACGTTTGTATGAAGGAAAGGGTTAACCGTTTACCTGGTGACTTTTCATGTAGAAATATCAATTAAATAGTTATAATGGAATTATAAACAACGGAATATTTGATAACAGCAGATACTGTAGAATCAGATTGATATTACTTCTTATTTTTTGAAGCTCCTCTCTTATTTGACAGCGTTTTCATAAGCGGTCTGACATGGGTCTACTATTTTTAAAAGTAAGTAAAAATGTGTCCCTGTCATTTAAACGTTTTTTAACAGTTATCGACATTCAGTTACAAGCTAATTTGGCTTCTTGTCGTTGGTTTGTATATTTGGAGTACATTTAGGTGATATTAAGTGTTTATATGGTTAGATTTTATTATTTGATTTGTCTGAAACAAATAAAGCATAGTTACAGGTTATTAACATAGGGAATGCGTTTATGCTTATCTATTATACTTCAAATGATATACTGCGAAATAATAGAATAAAAGAAATATAGCCTGAGTAGTAAGTACAGTATTAAATCATAGCAGAAATAATCAAACAAGACTAAGTGTGGTTGTAGCACACGTTCTGAAACTGCTTTCAACAAATAATGAACACATATTGTGTAGTTGGCTCAAGAAGGTTTGGTAAATAAAAATAGTGTGTTCGTTTTGCGAAGAGTAACGCAAACTAAAGCAACATAGGAGCAACTTTGGAACTTTTAAGTAGTATACATATATCGGTGTTGAAGAGATGTGATTAATCTATGATGAAACACGAATGTACTAAACCTCCATGGGTTTTGATGGGTGGACATGTTTCTATCGTACACTCTTCAATTAGTATTATAATACAACGGATGTAAATGTTATAATCCACTGACACACCAAAACGTTCAATAGAACCTGTCTTAAGCGACCATTCATTTATTGAACATAGACGTTCTAAAATGCAGGAGGTTGCTTAATACAGGGTAAAAGTAATGAAGAAAGCTCCCTTATGAGCTTTCTGTATTACGTTTGACCTGTATTAAGGTACCACCTGCCTTACATGCCCATATTTATCCCTCTTTTGATGGCCTAATAAGACAGGTTCTACTGTATATTAGGGCTGTAAGAAGCGTATTTAGAAATTCTAGCTAAACAAATTTCTTATATTTCAACACCAAATCTTATATTGCTGTTACTCATTACATTTGCCTCGGAGAAGCAATTCTAATGAGTTTGCAGCAAAATATATCCTTTGACCTATGTTAGCTTTTTAACACTTTCCTTCATATAAACATGTTTTCGCGCATCTGCAAACATAGGAGCCGTCTGATCAAGGTCTGCCCTGTATGCTTATGGAATTTGAATAATCAGTTTCTTTACTCTCCGAAATGTTTGCAATGTTCCGCTTTCCATATTTCATGATAACTATTTTGTCTATAAACATAGTAGGTACTGAAATTTGGTATAAACACAGAACAGGAAAAGGGTAAAACGACAGATATGTCGTTGCCAAAACCAAACTACTTCTGTATTCAAATGATTCAGTCTTCCTTGTTGCAGGGGAAAGTATAATGTATTAAAAAGGTCTGTATTGGATTATGAATGTTGGTACAATATGCTCTTAAAGTTGTGGAAAAAATAAACTTCCAATAAATTCTTAAGGTAAAAGATTATTCGAAAGCAAAAAGCAACAATGCGAAAAGACAAACTTGCAGAAGTGCAGTTATTAATGTGCAATACTACCCATGTCACTGATATCGAATTGAGCGGTATTCAGTTTTCATCATAACTAACAGAACTGATGATCCGTTGAACCAGATAACTCAGAACTAATGTAATCTGGTTTGTTCTCAACATTGAGCACAGCACGCATATTAATAAATGCACAGTTCAAAGATTTAGAATAGCTACGAGTATCTGCCAACCTTAGGGTGGAACAAATATCTCTTTTATAATTAAAAACATTCTTTCTCTTGAATATACGAATAGACACATCACACTAGACTCAGTACTTATATGACAGGTTCTAGAGAAAATGGTTATTTTGCTCTACCCAAGGGATAAGGTATTGCTGGTTAGTCTTTTGAAAATATCGGATATAGCATGTGGAATAAATTGCCTTCTGTTCCCAGGCATGTCGTAAACTTGAACAATTGCAAATCTGCAATAAAAAACACATGTTAACCCTTCGCTTGCTGAATTTTAAAATACATTTCTCCTTCTTTACTCGTGCCCTGTTGTATAATTACATATATCTTCACTGTGTACAAGTATTTCGCTGTGCAATCACTGCTTTGGAGTGCACTGATTGCACAATCAACTTGTAAATAGTGCAGACCCTGATGAGACAGCTCCTGCAGGATAGCAAGCGAAGGGTTAAGTTCCTGATTGTATTGTATGCTTTGAACGCATAACGAGTAAAATGTATTTGGAATAGCACGAGTGTATCTGAGCATTTGATAGCAAATGTATTTCTTAATTTGAAACTGTGATAATCTATCTTAAACTTTGACATGCCTCTCCGGGTCAATACCATCGTTCATGTCAACGACCACAATGAAAATGAGAGAATTCTCTCTTTTATTATATTATCCTGGGTATATGATGTTATTGACATAGTTTCACCAGACATGCATGTTTATTGTTCACGCCTCAATGTAGTCTTAACCATATAATGCATAATAGGGTCTGTCTGAGAAATAAGTAAAACGAAATAAAAGTTTGACAGATTATCCGTGGTATATGTATACATACAATCGCAGGAGTATTACAACGACTTATTTGCATTCTTTGTTGCACGTATTCTTACAGTAAAACCTCTCTATAACGGCCACTAAATTGTGTTAATTAGTTGGTATGTAGGGACGGTGGCTGCTTAAAGCAAGGTGAAAGTAAAACAGAACGCTCCTATAGGATCGTTCTGTTTATTTTCACCTTGTTTTAAGCTGTCACCTGCCTTTAACACAAATATTTGATGTGATTTAGCGGCCGTTATAGAGAGGTTTTACTGTACAATGAAAAATACAATGGAAAATGTATTAGCCTCAAGATAATGCGTATTTGGGTTGGCCCTTACAATATTTCGCTGGTAGCAAAAACCTACTGAAGAAACTGCACGCTTCGTCATAATGCCAAACATATGACAAATTGTCGTAATACAAGAGATGCCCCACTTATATTTGAACACAATGAAATTAACTACCGTGACCCAGTTATTTTTGTACTGCAAGGCCTCAAGTAAGACACATGGTTATTAAATTATCGATACATGTAGTTTGATGCGTATTATTTTACAAGATGGTGCATCGAAATATAAGTGATAAAGTGGAGGATGCAATCCTTGGTCTTTTGAGGGCTAACACCTCACACACGGCCATTCAAATCCCATGGAACATTCAATATCGTTAGGATCTATACGCAACATTCGCTATAATATCGGCTTACAGCACAGTTACTCATCATCTGAGTCGCAAAACGTCTTACTGTTTTTGATTGGTCAGATTTGAGTTCTCAAGCTTTTGATTGGTCAGATTTGAGCCAAAGACATCCTGAGAACGATCTCAGACTCAACTAAAAGCTTTATAAGCATGGACCCTGACTTCATTCGAAAGGTCGCCCGTATGATTGAGAAAAATCACCCGCCCACTCGGCGAGAAATGGCATCCAAACTTGGAGTTTCTAAATATACTATTTTTCGTATTATTAACAAGATTTTGGAAGCGAAACTGAGAAAAAGTAAGATTCATCAGCTAATCATGTCCCAAGTTGCGAAGAGATGTACTTGGTCTTGGAAGCTGTATCTGCATTTACGTGGTGACAGACGGAAAAACTTGTTACATCTGATGAGGCGATGTTTTATTTTGGCGGAAACTATGGACATAGATGCGTTTGTTACCTGAGAAACGGGTTAACTAGCTAGTGACAAAATCATGTTTGTTAAGCGTGATGCATTTGCTTGGTGTTTCGTGACTTGGGCTGGTGTTTCATACAGGGGCAAAACTGAAATCTGGATCATGGATAAAGGGACATCGGTCATTTCTCATTACTACATTAACAATGTTCTGAAGCCTATTTTAAACAAAGATGTGCCAAAATGTTCACGTATGATGTCAGTGCTATGGTGCTCTACCAGACATCCAGCCATCTGTCCAAAGACACCCTCAGATATCTTGTGTATAGAAAAGAAAAGTTTATAAAGCCTGAAGAGTGGATGCCGAAGTCCCCCCCCCCCCCCGACGCCTCATGAACGCATTCTTTTCACGAAAAAAAGATGTGCGCGCATTATTCTCACACAAATGAGAAGATTGCGTTCGGACCACATGGTGGGATTTAATATCGGAACGCAATTGACTCATTAGACCAAACAAAATACTAATTTCCCTTTATAGCGAAAAGAACATAGAAACATTCGCATGCGCTTGAAAAAATTGAACAATCTTAAGATTGATCAAAATCAGCCTTAAGCACAGGATTGTAATGAGTTTTCACGTTTGTTAATGATTCTTGTCGCATTTTAGCACATAAACTGAAGTAAACTGCCTTGCACAGTGGGTGACCGAACTTCTCCGTTTTGCAATAAATACTCAATTTACAATAAAATATTGAACTTAAGTTATTCTTTTGCAAAACGGTTAATTATTGCACAGTGGTTCCTAAAGGAGTTCATCGTGCGGGTAATCCTTTTTGGATATATACATTTTCTTCTACCACAACACAAATGAATGAATGTTCACGTACTTAATGTTGACGGTTTCGACCAATTCCTTCTGTGGTCATCCTCAGAACTGCCTAACTGCGGTAACCATGTTAACCAACACAGTCATGAGATAGACTAGGAGGGGGCATCAGTATTGGAAATGGAGGGAGTTTACAAAACCAGGACGATCAAGGAAGCAATCCAAATACGAATCAACAAGCAGGTCATGAACAAAAACGAGGGGGCCCAACAACTCCCCCGAGTTTACGACCCAATATTCGCCAAAGTCACGAAGACTGGTTGAAATCATCGGGATCGTCGACCGTGACCTTACCGCAGTTAGGCAGTTCTAAATGCCTTAAAATCGCATTGAAGGATGAGTGGCAGAAGATAGAGCAGGAAACTATCAATAAGACATTAATTATGCCCGAAACGTTGCAGACAGATATACAGATGTCATGGATCCCATATCTAACACTTACTTCAATAAAAGTAAAGTTAGCATGTTTTTAATCACTTTTGCACTATTCAAGTGGTGTATCTCTCTTACTTCAGTACAAATGGTCTGACAAACTCGATTCTGTCTTAAACAGTACAGTGCATCTGACGATGTTTAGTTTTCTAAGCTATGAGAGCTTTAACACTTTCCTTCAAATAAACAGAGTAAACCCAGATCAGACGGCTCCGATAGCAGCCATCTGATCAGGGTCGGCTCTGTTTGCGTTTGACATGGTATATATCTGATTATACATTTTTTCCTTGAAAAGTTTACGTTATAAAGTTTCAGCTCATTAATATACATGATGTCATTATGTCTTACATGAATATTGAATGTGTGAAAAGTTAACTCTTTGTCGTACTATAGCGAGTCTTTGGTAACCTTTGCTAACAATTTCGATCCAGATCAGACGCCAAGTAACGCGGCGTTTCACTGGGATCCAAATTGTTTTACACTTGTATTAAATGTTATTCTTACGCCTCTTCAGTTCCATGATGAGGGGTATAAATCATATGCAAACAGTTTGGATCCATGTGAGAAACCGAGAAACTCATCAAGATTAAAACTGTTTGACACCCAGTTAATGGTTTAATAAATGAATTGAACAAGTTTGCACGCTAACATTTGAAGCAGACGAAAATGTGTCTAGCAGACGACAATGCGTATATGTGTTACATTTTGTGTCCGGTAGGTTCGCTTTTTAGTCCTAAGAGAATTTCATGAAACACGCACGTAGACATTCATAAGGCACTGTTCAGAATGGATATTACATGTGCTTTACTGAAAGGTAAAAACTGCAAACAGCATCATGGCCGAGCTGGTGCCTTCAGAGCAGTTGTTTCGTATAGTGTAGAGTAATGCAATCTAAAGTAACTTCGGAGTGTTTAAGTATTACAATACATCTGTGTTGTAGAAGTGTAATTTATTTAGGAAGAACAGGAAAGTCCTAAAACTCCATGTGTTTTGATAGGTGGATAGGTCTCTATCTCGCACAGTCTTCAATAAATACATTAATACAATAGCCGTAAATAGTGATACATCTAAACATACAGTAGAACCTATCTTAACCCTTTTCACCACCGCAGTCGCATAAATGCACCACAACAAATAGTGCAGTCCCAGATCAGACGCCGCTTTTTCAAGTCGGCCTCTGATCAGGGACTTCATTATTTGTCTTAATCTCTATTTCTATATATGTGCTTTATTCCTTTGAAATTTGCATTTATTTATCTCATTTCCTTGTTTTATTGAACGATTTAACAAACCTGGATTGCAGACGACAATTAGAAACTTGGCGCCGAAAGGATTAATCGGTCATTCATTTAATAAACATAGGACTTTTAAAATGGTTGCTTAATACAGGGTAAGGGACTTTCTGCGTTAATTTAGACCTGTAAGAAGCTACCAACTGTCTTACAGATCCATGATCAGACCTCTTGTTGGTGGCTGCCTGAAACAGGTTCTACAATGTGTCAGGATTGTGGATAAGTAGCGTATGGAGAAAATCTAGCTAAACTAGCTTTTATATTTCTCCAAAAAAAATTCGCTGCCTTGCTGCAACTCTTTAGAATCGCCCCTGAGAAGTAGATCTATTGAGGTGCAACAAGATAGGGTTTCGTTGAGAAATAAGACAGGGGTTGGTTGAAAAATAAGACAGATGTTGGTTGAGAAATAAGACTGGGGTTGGTTGAGAAATAAGACAGGGGTTGGTTGAGAAATAAGATAGGGTTTCGTTGAGAAATAAGACGGGGGTTGGTTGAGAAATAAGTCAGGGGTTGGTTGAGAAATAAGACAGGGGTTGGTTGAGAAATAAGACAGGGGTTGGTTGAGAAATAAGACAAGGGTTGGTTGAGAAATAAGACAGGGGTTGGTTGAGAAATAAGACAGGGGTTGGTTGAGAAATAAGACAGAGGTTGGTTGAAAAATAAAACAGGGGTTGGTTGAAGAATAAGACAGGGGTTGGTTTAGAAATAAGACAGGGGTTGATTGAGAAATAAGACAAGCGTTGGTTGAGAAATAAGACAGGGGATGGTTGAGAAATAAGACAGGGGTTGGTTGAGAAATAAGAGATGTTGATATGTCAGTATACATTTGACCTATTTCGCTGCTAATGTCGCATCTGTAATTACCTGTGCAAACAATTTGGATCCAGATGAGACGCCGAGTAACTCGGCGTCTCATCAGGATCCAAACTGTTTGTTAATACGACTGTTTCTTTTAAAAAATGAAGACAAAAAATTGTAGAAGACGACACAATTTTGCAGCGAAAGATTTACTTCAGCTTGTTATATTTACAAGTTCATCACAAGAATGTTATCGAGACGTTTATTTGCATTAATTTTTCGTGAATCCTTACACTATTTCGCGGGCATAAATACGTACGATCGCCAAGGCCAAACCTAAGACAAATGTATAGAGTGTGATAATGTTTCATTCTAAATGATCGAAACAACCCTATTCTCTCTTGGGCATTATAATGCATCTGACTCTGTCTAATATTCTAATCTATGAGTGCGGAAACTGTTGGTTCAATGTCTAGACGTGATCATTAATCTACGTATTACTTAAGTTAACACCGAACACGAAATCCACATGTTAAAACTGCTTAAAGCTTACGCAAAAACGTTGGGTCGACAGAAAAGATACATTAATATGTAAATGCATTTAAACACATGCTAACATGGTTCTTTCTGCATGCTAAATCGAAACGAAGACGCAACTGTTTTGTAATGTATTTGTTTAGTATGTACCGAAGTTACATATGAAATTAAACTTACGAAATTGAATCAGTTACTCTTTACATAATAAACGTCATTTATAGATTGATGACGTCATAAATAGCAATTTGTTTATAAACACATTCCCTCATATTGACGACTTTTGACGACTCTGTAAAAGTCATTTGTGAAACCATTGTAATAAATAGAGCATTTGCTCCAATAGGAGCAAATGCTCTATCTATCACAATGATTTAAACTACAAAATTCTAAATCTTTCCTTTTCTCTAGTTCTAGGCGTTTGACATCCTGATTGCATTTTGATAGACAATTTGATTACAGTTTGAATATTGAAAATGTGGTAAGTGAAACACAATTTGCTCAGCAGGTTAAAGGTTAACTGTCTATGACTTACGTATGAAAACACTGGCTCAGTATGGATATATCTATATTGCCGCATTATTGCTAATCCTTAATAACCTTTGCAATCAATTTGGATCCAGATAAAACGCCGAGGAACTCGGAGTTTCATTGGGATTCTAATTGTTGCACACTTTTATTAAATGCTTTTCTTTAAAAGAAATCTAAGATGGGTTATCATATATTTGTTACATTTTGTGAAAGACAGTTTTCTTATTTAGTCTCTAAATAGATTTTAATGAAACGTTAAGCACATAAAACATTAATAAGACAATGATCAGAATATATATATTGCATGTACTTTACTAAAGTGTAAAATGTTACCGATATCATTGTTTTGTCCAGTTGATATATCCCAAACCATTTAGACGGTGTGATTATGTTTGTCAAACATCTTATTACAATTATGTGCGGAACCCATTTTTCATCAGCAATTCATTTCATTAAAATCGTCGCTTAACTGTAGTTTTATTACTGGCAGTCACAATTCAACCATGCAATTTAAAAAAACAAATTATCAAATATGGCAAAGCCATACAGTTCCATACATTTCAATGTTCACAAATCAAACGACGAAATGGCAAAATATCTTATATGTAACATTTATATACATGTACCTTATGCTTACGTTTATGATTCATGGGGTATTTAGCATTTCAAATGTTTTTTTGAGTGATTTAAATGTACATGTATGAGTCATGCAGGAAACACCACATACAAAACACACAGTCCTTATTAACATGCTAATAAAATATTGACTGTTTTAAAAAGTATCTTGTTTTATTTTCAGAAGACAGAATTCTATAGAATTTATTAGTTGACGGTCATAGCTTAAGACGGAAGAACGAATGTCGGACTATTTTGTTCAGCAAAAATGATACTCTGAATCAACTATATTACTAGTACAAAATTGGCATCTGCGATCCTGTCACATGAACACGTAAATCTTCCAGACTCTGTTTCCAGATAATGTGATGTTAATCTAAAGACTGTCAATTGCTTACGTAAACTATCGTCTTTGATATAGTGTAAGTGGTTCCCAAAACAAAAATAAAACCCAATGTTTTATTTGTAATAATCGAACTTAGATGTATTACTTAGTAACATGTTCCATGTTTGAATATACTTATCATGGATCCTAGACTTAACCCTTTACCTGATAGAAGCGGCTTTTAGCGTGTTTGATTTATTCCTCCGCTGAAGAAAATAGTTCAAATTCATACAGTCATGAACATATTGCATAATAAATATTTTCTATATCCTAGTAGGTGGTAGCTTAAAGCAGGCTGGAAGTAAAGCAGAATGCGCCTTAAGGTGCATTCTGCTTTACTTTCAACCTGCTTTAAGTGGTCATATGTCTTCAAAACTAGAAACAGGCTATTGGGTAAAGGGTTAAACACTGATGGAGATAGCGGCTTCATGTTCATATTGTTCCACATGTATCCCAAGCCAAGCCGATCTAGTATAGCCTCCGCATTTTTGTCAAGGACATTAAGCTCAAAGCATTGTTTAGGTTGCAGATTCAAAAGATTGATAAATGTTTTCTTTTAAATAATTTTGGATCTATCTCTTATCTATCGCTTTGAATTCATAAACTACCCAGACTTCCGAACATCGACATTTGTTTTAGTGTCTAATTGTCAAAGTTGGTAACAAACTGTTGTATGCAATACGAGCTTAACCCTTTCGGCGCCAAATTTCTAATTATCGTCTGCAAAATAATTTTGTTAAATCATTCGGTAAAATAAGGGAATGAGATAAATAAATGCAACTTTCAAGGGAACAAAGGACAGATATAGAAATAGAATTTGAGACAAAAAGTGAAGTCCCTGACCAGACGCCGCCTTGGAAAGACGGCGTCTGATTTGGGACTGTACTATTTGTCGTGGTGCATTTATGCGGCATCGACGGTGAAAGGGTTAAAGAAAGATTTAACAGCTTCTTTCAAATTACCAGTGTAGTAAAACTGTATACCTAAATAATAAATTGAGTCAACAATGTCGAGATTTTCGCCATATATGAACCATCCATGTATAATATGTTCTTTACGACCTTATAGATGCGAGTTTCTTTGTCTTATTTGTATTAATTTGCAATGTCCATTGTGTTTGTGTTGCACATCTATGGATGCATTCAAGCTGTGTCCGTAAACTAACTAGCCAAGTCGTAAATAAGGCCATCCGGATACAAGAGCATATGCATTGACAGGTAATTAAGATACGTTCAGTAATTTTTGTCAAGTGAGGGTCATTGCTTATATCATTTGTAGAATAGCGAGAGTGGTTTCCTTTGCTTCAGTCCAAACGTTACATAAACAATCCACTGAAAAAATTATTTTAGGTTACAATATAATACATGAATTAACATTGTATACATAGACTGAACCATCTGTAGTTACCCGGGTCTACTCTCCGTTCTTAAATGTCGGTAGAAAAAACATTATTAAGCCAGCTATCAGGACATGGTCCAGGAACAAATGCACTATCAAAATGGTTTCAAAACTATACAATTCTAATTTTCCTTTTTCTACTAAATGCTCTGTTTTAGTCGATTTATTCATAGATGCAGAGGGCGTTTTCTTATGGAAAATATTCCTAAGCATGCTAAATATTCAACACTCAGGTACAGCTTTAATGTATCACTTATTGGTATTATTACTAGCATTTCGTTGCGTTTAGTCTATTTGTAGCCACCAACATTGTATAGATAATAAATGATACATGTGTACAGTAAAACCCCGCTAATGCGACCACCAAAACGGGGCATAATTCTGGGTGACAGAGGCAGGTGGTAGCTTAATGCAGGACGAAAGTTATGCAGAAAGCTCCTATAGGAGCTTTCTGCATAACTTTCGTCCTGCATTAAGCAACCACCTGCTTTAAACGGCGCCAGTGGCTGTTTATTAAGTGGTCGCATTAGCGAGGTTTTACTGTAGTTAATAATTTCTGAAAGTAGGAGATCCTTCGAAAACATAAGCAGTAACGCAAAAAGAGAAAATTGCAGACTCTGTTTTATTTAGCCTGTTCATAAGCAGTTATTTAAATCGCTACACTACTCATGCCTCCTAGCACCGGCTTAAGCTGTCTGCAATTTCTTTCTTTTTTTCCCCCTGTCTGCAGCGTATTCATGCCCGAGTTTCGCCCGTCGCCCACAGTCACCTCCGCTGGCTCACCGCTACGCATCGTACTCGTTTCTTGCCTCCTCGTACTCAGCGTTGTATATGGTTACTCGTGATTTCGTCTCCACGGTTTTCTCTCCGAGTTGTCAATCCTAGTCATGGTTCTCCGAGTGCTTTCACACCCATGTTCGGATAGACTGCCTCTTCATATGCTGGTGGAATCTACTCTGCACTTTATCGCACATACACAGCTCTTTTCCAATCGGGCTATGCACTTTCGGACTCATTGTGACAAGCCGTGTCACATGTCAATATGGGCTATTGACTACTTTTCGGGCACTTCAAGCTTCACAGACAGTTTTTCTCAGACTCCGTGTGGGTGGGAGACACAGAAAAGCATCTCTGAAATTTTCCGAGCGGACCGGGATTTGAACCCCGGACCTCCGGATTGACAGTCAAGCGTGTTACCACTAGACCACCTCTCCACCCTGTCTGCAATTTTTAAAACATCGAAACTAATGATCCCGAAGGACCAGAACATATAACACTGAGAATGAAGTACGGGCGTCTTTTTACGACCGCCACACAAGCACATAACACATGCTGCTGTGAAGTACACAATTTCTGAAAGATAAGCAACTATGCAAAATGAGAAATATGCTGACTCCGGTTTATTGAGTCTGCTCATGAGCAGTTATTCATAGAGCAACACTACTCATGACCCTAGCACCGAACATAATAAATCGAATATCAAACAACATTCTGAGTGTACTGTTGATTGTAGAAAGATGCCGTGATAGGGAAACGAGTTTACTTTACTTCATGAATATGCATGTAAGAAAATGACGTCTTTAATATTAATTAGTTTAATTGTCATAATAACACATGGACACAGGAATTTTGTCCTCGGCAGAAACTGTTGAATCATATCCATATAATATCATAAGCAAACAGAGCAGATCCTGATCAGATGGTCCTATAGGAGCCGTCTGATCTGGGTCTACCCTATTTGCAAAGGCGTAGACAGACGTATTTATGGACTAATATTTTCTACTTGTGTGTCTTTACCTCTGTATTGTAGAAATAATTCCTGTTAGCATCTTCGGGTTGATGTAGTGTATCAATACTTTGTTCTTCCGTCACCGGACATTGATAAACATTCCAAGTACAGTAAAACCTCTCTATAACGACCACTAAATTATGTTGATTAGTTGGTATTTAGGGCAGATGGCTGCTTAAAGCAAGGTGAAAGTAAAACAGAACGCTCCTATAGGAGCGTTCTGTTTTACTTTCATCTTGCTTTCAGCTGTCACCTGCCTTTAACACAAAATACTTGATCTAATTTAGTGCTCGTTATAAGGAGGTTTTACTGTATACCTAAAATGTGATTTCGTGAATATTCATTACCTGAATTTGTACATTTTGTTGATAAAAAAATGGGCCGTTTCTTGTCATTTCAGAAACTGCTGTAGAATTCCTTAAGCAAATAGTGTAGATCCTGATCAGACTGGTTCTACCGGGCGGGTGGCACTTTAAGCAGGGTGAAAGTCCTTTTTCTTGTATGAAGCAGCCACCTGCCTAAACAGGTATAAATTCTTCTTTACTGAAATTCCAGTTTATAGGGGCCTTATTGTATCTACAAAAGTTAAAACACGGTAGCGACCTCTCATTATGTGAAAGTCTGTAAGGCAATTTACTCCATAATATACACTTTAATGCTACTGTAAACATAGAGTAGACCTAGATCAGATGGCTCCTATAGGGCTCATCTGACCTAGGCCCGCTGTGTTTGCTTATGGTGTAATATAGATCTGATTTTATAGTTTCTGTCGTAGAATTGTGTTTGAACAGAGCCTCTGCAGTATGCTAAGGGCAGCTAGGTACGTTAGACTCTGTCGCAGCCCAAGCAACTGACCTATTATAACAGTAAACAGTAATACGATGTGGGCAGGAGGTTGTAAATTATTTGTCTTGATGCTGCTCTATTCCAAATTTCAGTACCTACTGTATATTCATGGAGAAAATATATATTATGAAATATAGAATTTCGAACATTGTAAACATAAAGTTATTATGAAATATAGAAGTTGTAGTAATTTTAGACACTAAAGAATTGATAAATTCCGTTAGCAAACGGAGGAGACCCTGATCTGGGTATACTTGTTTGCAGATGCATGAAAGGGTATTTACATGAAGGAAAGTGTTAGGCGAATGTAGCATGATTCAATTTACCCTACCTTACATATATGTTATATACGTTCTAGCTCGACAAGAAAGTAATCTCTATATGTTTTAATCTACCGGTTATATATAGGATATGTGTTAGTAAACGCCCAGACTGACTATTGATCGCGTATAGAGTTAAACTTCGATATATCAAAGTCCGATAACTTGAACTCCTGGATAAAGTAAAATTTAGGTCCTTCCAAAATTTATTATATAGAGCTGTTCTAAAACGTATCATTACGCATATCTAGATACACATGCAACAGTTTAATGCAGGTCGAAAGTAATGCTGAAAGCTGATATAGGAGCTTTCAGCATTACTTTAGACCTACATTAAACTTTGAACTTTGAAATTGTCAAGATTAGAAATCGGATGACTCGAACTTCTGTAATCTCGAAGCAAATTGTATGTTCCATTGAAGTTCGAGATATCGAAGATAAACTGTGTATAGTTAAACCCCTTTAAAGCGAAAAGAGGTATGTGTCTAAAGATACTGTCGAGAACAGAAGATCAAGAAGATCAAGTCGCGAACAAACAATACGTCATCAACAATTGATGACGTATTGAAATTATGTAGTAGCTGTGGTCAGCACCCAAATTGTTTGACGTTCGAACACCATGTTTGAAATTGAAGCAGCCGGCAATATTTGCAGACGACAAAGACTCTGAGTGCAGAAAATTAACACATTCCCTCATATTGACGACTTTTGGCGACTCTGTAAAAGTCAACTACAATATTCTAAAAAAAAATCCTTTTCTCTAGTTAATGCTCCTATTCGGTAGATTTATTCAAAGAGGTTGTGTCTAAAAATAGCCTATGGGGGAATGTGTTAAGAGAGACTCTACTGTTTTGAAATATATCACTAAATCTTACCACTCTGTGAAAAAGTATTGTGACCCAGAGCAACAGATAATGGTGAGTACTCAAATACTAAAACCTTCCTTACTCCACCAATTATTATATGGAAAAATAGTCAAACAGGGAGAGCCACACACGAAATGACACCGCACCAAACACCATCAAACAAGAAACGGTATAGCCACAAGACAAAACATAACAGGACGCATATCAAGACGAAAAACATTAAACATTAAGCATATTAAACAACAAAGTTGACCATAGGCTTCACCAAGCCTTATGATGTGACCACTCTTTAAAATTGTCTCTTCGAGACTCTGAGACGATTCTAAAGAGTGGTCTCAACGTAGGTTTTAGTGGAGAACAAATAAGTTATTCTTGAAATTGTTTTAATTTACGCATCTTATCTGGACCTGTGTTGTCTGCTTAAATTTGCATTTGGTACTGACCGAGTGTTTAGACAGCTTTAAACAGCTAAGATCCTATGATACGTCATCTCATTTGGACCCCAGCTATTAAAACATGCGTGTCTAGTCGCGAACAGCGGGATATGATTAAATGTCCATATATAAGGTTTATTCAATATTTAAACTATAATACGACCAGAATGAATGGCTACAGGTAAAGGTGCGTAAAATCGTCATATTTCTCCACCAATCCCTATATTGTGACCATTCTTCAGAATCGTCTCGAAGAGACAATTCTAAAAAGTGGTCACAGTATAGCGTTTGGTGAAGAAATAAATAAGTTACGCTCGAAAATGTTTCAATTTGCACATCTAATCTGGTTTCATGCTTATAAAACCATTCAGTTGAGTCTGAGTTCGTTCTCAAGTTTTTGATTGGTCAGGGTTGAGCCTTTGGCCTTTCGCTCAAATCTGGCCAATTAAAAGGTTTAGAACGAACTCAGACTCAACGAAAAAGGTCTATAAGCATGGAACCAGGACCTCTGAGTGTGTCAACGAGTTATGAATCCTTCGCTTTCTATTCACGTCAATATACCTAACTGTAAATAGTGAAGACCCAGATGAGACAGCTCCTATAGGAGCTGTCTCATCAGGGTCTGCACTATTTACAAGTTGATTGTGCAACCAGTGCACTTCACAACAGTGATTGCACAGCGAAATACTTGTACACAGTGAAGATATATGTAATTATACAACAGGGCATGGGTAAAGAAGGAGAAATGTATTTTAAAATTCAGCAAGAGAAGGGTTAAGCCTCTCCAAAGTGCTTGCAAAGGCACTCACCAATTCGGCTGTAGTATGTAATAGGTTATAGTCCAACGATTGCCAGCAACATGCATGGCATCAATCAACTAACAGAAATCCTTTATACATTTTGTAGCTATAACAATAATGCTGCAGTAATCAGTTTCCGATGCATTTAGCATCATTGAACGGTAATCGATTAGACTCTCCCACGCATTATAACAGACATATGTAGTGATAAAGAAAAACAAACAGGTCTTAAGAAGTTTGAATTCGTTCTTCCAGCAAAACATACCAAACAAACTTAACCAATTTTATATCCATATAATCAATGTAAAACCCATCCAAACCGTGTTTTAAACCTGAACCATTTTTATGTTGGGAGGACACAGTGAGCAAAACATTAGCTGGCATCCGATAGGAGCCATCTGAACTGGGTCTACTTTACAAATGCGCGAAAGGCGTTTATATGAATCTAATTAGACTAAAAAGTTTATATAAATGTCATGGTTCACTTTAGACAAAATCTGCGCACAATTAGTAACATTTGTGAGTTGTTTCGCAAATGATATACATTGTATTTAGATGTCTTGGCTTGTATGTTTTCTAATTATTAATTACCTTTACGCAAACGCATTTGATATAGAACTGCCATTGGCATTTAAATCAAATGCATTGTTTCAAAGTAGTCGTAACGAAAATAAGTTTACGTATTCGAAAGAGCAAGAACACAAAATGATTTAGCCCATTTGCTCCCACGATCCCATATATGGGACGTAGGCAAACAGTGTAGACTCTGATCAGACACCGCATCATACGGCGTCTGATCAGAGTCTACACTGTATGCTGATTGGAAATTCAATATAAAACAAAATAAAAATGAAAATTTAGACCAAACATCCCTTAGATAAAAGATAGACTAATCCAATATATAAGCATGGAAGAATCCACTGGGAGCAAATGGGTTAAAACAAGTAAACGTTTAGGCATACCGTGTGCCAAATGGCCTAGGCAACAAAGGAATAAAACAATGGCGATTGACAATTAGCACTCGGAAAATGTATTTAGATCTAACGATTTACAATAAACCTCTCTATAAAGACTACTACATTGTGTTAATTAGTTGGTATTTTGGGCAGGTGGTTGCTTAAAGCAAGGTGAAAGTAAAACAGAACACCCCTATAGGAGCGTTCTGTTTTACTTTCACCTTGCTTCAAGCACCAACCTGCCTATAACACAAAATACTTAATGTAATTTAGTGGTCGTTATAGAGAGGTTTCACTGTACCATTCTTATGCAAAAAATGGACAGCTGCTGAAACTCTGATATGGATATGTTTTACATGTGACTCATCGAAGCTTCAGATAAAGTACTGATTGAGTGTCAAATAGTTTGAATGTAGTCAGATCGCGCTTATCACAACAAGGTTACTGGAACCTTTATAGTTCAATAGAACCTCTATGTTATGCAGTACAACCTCTCTATAACGGCCACTAAATTGTGTTAATTAGTTGGTATTTAGGGCAGGTGGCTGCTTAAAGCAAGGTGAAAGTAAAACAGAACGCTCCTATAGGAGCGTTCAGTTTTACTTTCACCTTGCTTTGAGCAGCCACCTGCCGTTAACACAAATTACTTGGTGTAATTTAGTGGCCGTTATAGAGAGGTTTTACTGTATGTATGAAAGTTTGTCTTTATATGCACGCGGAAGCTCTTAACAATGTATTGATTTTATACTTAAAAGCAGGTGGCTGCTTAGTGCAGGGCAAAAGTAAAGCAGAAAGCTGCTATATCAGCTTTCTGCATTTCGCTTGACCTGCATTAAGCTACCATCTGCTTTACAGACCCATAATTAGATCTCGTTTTGATGGTCGGTTCAGACAGGTGCTTTAAAATGTACATTTACTGTTGGATAATATTGAGGATAAATTCGTTAGATATTTGTTTTACCACTACCTTAATGCTGAGAAAATTAGTTTTACAATGTTTCACTCACACTATTTTCAAATTCCAAGTCACAATATACATGTATATCTTGTAAAATGCAATCATGGTGTCAATCAACCGGGATCCTGATGAGACACCGAGTCACTGGACTTCTCATCTGGATCAAAACTGTTTGCGCAGTTAATCATAATCATGCGGCAGCAGGTTAAAGGTAATTGAGCTTCTGGTATCATAGAATGCATAAAGCAAATGTTAGCGTGACTACGCGCAATGCGACCAGATATGTACAGGAAAGTGGAATTGGTTGAGGGAGGTTATCCAGACTCATTTCAATCATAACCAGCTGACCTGGCATGGAATGTCCGGGAAGTGTTTCTGATATTGTTAAACATGCCAGATCCTGAGTAAAGCTGTATATATAAAACGCGAGTCTTAATAACGATAGTTATAAGGCAATAGTTATGAAGAAATGGGTTGATATTAAATAGACGATACAAATCTATTATATGTAATGATCTTAGCATTTTACCCCATGAATATTCATGTAAGAATAAATGTATTTTTATGTATAACTAAATTAGCTTAATACATGTATTTATAATGGCATATGAACACGAATGATTTTAGCCCTTGCAAATACTGTAGATACAACTCTATATACACGTAATTCAATTAAAAAACTGAGCGGACCCTGATCACGCGACTGCTAGGGGTACTGTATTGGCAAAGGCGTGAAAATGCGTATCTACGGAGTAAATGGTTAATCATTTAAATCTGAAAACAAATACTGCAAAACTGGATTAAAATATGTCAAAAAGGACATAAATTTAAGGATTTTTTTCCTCTAGGAAAACATCAACATGATCATTGTGGTATTGAATGTTTACAAAACACCATGGCTTGTATCACGCATATTTAGGTTTAATTGCAACTACTTTTTGAGTGCGAAACTCGTTCAACGTTTAACCCTTTCCTTTATATAAACGTGCTACAGTGTTCCGCCTTCCATTATTTTATTTCATTATAACTATTTTGTCCATGAATATTCAGTAGGTATTGAAATTTGGAATACAAATAGAACAAGGAAGGGGTTAATGATTTCGAGAAAGGAAACGTATCTCTACAATGGTCGAAAATGATTGAAAATAGCTCAAATAAATTGGCGTTTGACGTCTATACTTACCTTAGATCGCATTACGACAACTGCCTTCCGGAAGTACAAAATAAAAAGTTTGGATGGCTTACTAATGTAAAAAATATACTTACCTCCTGTGGTTTCATCGACATTTGGCAAACACAAACTTTCCCTAATCAAAAGTGGTTAAAACTTGCGACGAAACAAAAATTAAAAGATATCTTTATCGGTGAATGGCAAAGTACAATTGAAGAATCAAGAAGCTGCATAACCTACAAATTGATAAAAAATAAATTCGGATTTGAAACTTACCTTCTTCGCACTCCTGCATGTTACTTAAATTCAATGATACAGTTCAGAACTAGAAACCACAAGTTACCCATTGAAATAGGAAGATGGAATAATACACCCCGTGAAAATAGAATATGTCCACTATGTTGTCGAGACATAGGCGATGAGTTTCATTATGTCCTCAATTGTACAGAATTCCTTCAAATTCGACAGCAATTCCTGCATCCAAAATATTTCAGAAGGCCAAACGTTATTACTTTTGGCGAAATAATGAATACAACGAAAACGTGCGAATATATAAAGCTATGCAAATTTGTTAAAACTGTTGTAGACCGCTTCAAAACTATACACCGTTAGTTATAGCATTATACCGAAACAAGTTCTTTGAAATACGAATGCCGACTGATTTTATAACCTACTGTTTAATTCTCCGCTGTCAATTGCAAATTTGTCGGTACAGATGGGATGCCGAGCATTCCGTCTGAATCGAACTTGTCCACAGCGAGTTTTAGATAACTGGGATGTATTTTTAGAACAGTCATATACATACATGTACATGCATAGTTACAATGTAATACGTGATAATTTGTATTAGTGATATTCAGTGTAAATATGTAAATAGTATGTTACCTGTTATCATGGCATGAGAAGTGGTATATGCGCAAACTCTGATCTGGAGCCGTTCTTATTACGCCCGATCGGTTCGAAAGTGTTATCCGGATGCCAATCAGCTTGATTCCTGATGAGATCCCTTGTTACCTGGCGTCTCATCTGGATCCACGCTTAAAATAATGCATCGAAAGTATGCAATGTACTGCCCGGTCGAGTTTTACATGATAAGGGCTAATATTCCTCTCGTAACCACGTAGGTTAAGTTTGTATATAGCTTTTAACAGGCTAAACAGTTACGTATTCATCATAAGTATGTTCTGCTTTACCATTAACCTATCAACAACTCTTACCCCTGAAATTATGATATCCATCGTTTACAAATATTAAAGTGCCAGCCTGGTAAAACACAGCTAGGTCTCAGATCAAACACTGATTTCTCTTCTTTGTTTGATCTGGTATCAGGATGTTTGCCAAAACACAGTCTTCACAATTAGCAATTTTGGATTTAGGCGTTTATTTTGTGCGTATTAAAAAGACGCTGCTTTTCTGGTAATATGAAGTTGGCAAAAACCGATAATGACAATGTTTTATTGGTTTATTTTCCTACCAATTGACAGCCAGTTTGGATCCCAATTAAACACGGGACAGTGAATAATTTGCATCCACCCTGACACAAAATGTAACAAACAACATTAATAAAATTGCTGATCCGAAATGAACATAAACGTACTTTAAATACATACATGTATGTTAGCAACTGACCCATGTCTTAATCTATTTAACTTATTTAACAATCTGTAAAAATGTAAATGTTCCATGATATTGAAGTTTTACATGTGACATTACTGTATATATGAATATATTTTGCCTTTGTATGCATATGTATATTCTTCCTCATGAATTCATGTAAAATCATGAACTGAGTGTAATAAAGGATATTTGATTTGATTTGATTATAAATCAGTAATCAGATTTAATGATCAGCTAGCGTCAAACTGTTAATTTCTGTTGGCTATTACTTTATGAAGCCTGATCTATGCCAGAACTTCAGACATGTAACAGTGCAATCGTGGGCAATGAAATGCTAAATTGAACTTTTCGACTGTAAATTGTCGGCCGTAACCTATCAAAACTAACTGTAAGATCAGGCTCCATGTTTCTTATCTAGAAACAGGAACAGTACGGCCAGAAATAAGCAAGCGTCAAGTATTTCTTTGCAACCCAAACGATTGTAATTTACTACCGAAAGACTTTTAACGCAATTGATCGGCTTCGCCTCAAGTAGTACTACAATCCATAGCTATTGACAGAAATTAAGTGATCACCAGGGGGCTAATCAGATATAATAATTTTATTCTATTTGATGTCTGTGTTACCCCATGCATGTAGGGTACAGAACGCACTGATGTCAAGAATATTAAGCAATCAACCCCTACCCTGCCTAAAAATAGTGTCTGTGGTGTGCGGTGGTCTAGTGGTAACGCACTTGACTATCAGTCCGGAGGTCCGGGGTTCAAGTTCCGGTCCCTCCCGGAAGTTTCAGAGACGCTTTTCCGTGTCTCCCACCCGCACCTCCTTTCCACCCAGGTGTTAAAATGGGTACCTTTGAGGGTCACTCGCCGGTACTGCGGCTTCATGATTGCGTCAAATGTTAGCAGTGCTCAATATTGTAGGCGAATGGTTCAATGACCAGGAGAGTAAATGTATACAGTCGGCTGAGCGGTCATTCGGACTGAAAGTGGACTATAACTAGGTACTTTACTTTGTTCATACTCAGATATGTTATTCGATAAAGCATTTCACCAAATCCCTGTTTCAATATTAATGTGTGACATCATAAATATTTATTAGCTGAAGTTTTACTATGTAAACCTTTCACGGATATCTTTGCTTTGAAACTGCTGTAGAATCAGATCTATATCATGTCAACAGCAAACAGAGAAGACCCTGATCAGACTGCTCCAATAGGACCCATCTGATATTGGTCTACTCTGTTTGCAAATGGGTAGAAATGCGTTTATATGAAGGAAATGGTTAAGAAGCGAGTGTTGTAGGGGTTAATGGAGCTTGGGTTGATAAGTCACATAAGTAAACTCAAACATACTTTGACATAGAGGAACCCTAAATGTAGATAGTGAACAACACCACACGATCTAACAAATCGACCGAACGATTTGCTAGTTCAACCATATACATTAATTGTATTGGCAATGAACGCAATAAACCGAGTTTTATAATAGTTTTTGTCACAAATAATTTATCCTAGGAAGGAAACACATATATTGATAATATGCCATTAGGTACGCACCAAGTTTCATTTCTACTCATAATTTTTATCTCTTTTCCGGTTTGTTCTGTTTCTTATGTGCGTGTGGTATCACTCCATTGTACTTACGGCCTAACATACTTGTATGTACCACACAATGTCTCAAGCAGATTCACCGTCTTCGTGTAATTGAAATACGATGTGAAGATTACAAGACACTATGAAACAGTGTATACGCTGGTATAAATATGTAGATACTTAACCCATTCTTTCCTAGAGTAGATTTAGGCACAAACTCTTTGAATACATCTACCAAAAAGGAACATGTACTAGTGAACATGAAAAGTTTAGAATTGTGTAGTTTTGAAACATTTGTGAAACATACGGAGCAAATGTTCTATTTAATATATTTATCACAATGATTTTAACGGAGGCGTCAAAGGGCGTGAGTAGTAGGGAATGGGTTTGGTGTTTTATTTCTCTCGGAACATGAAACATCATGAGTAATCAATGGATTACACTGTTAACTTACATTGTATCCGATAAATAAAAACAGTAAATTGCCGGTTTGTTTCTTCTGTATCGCCTTTTATCGTACTTTCAGATAGCAATTAGTATTGCACGTTGATGCTATGAACACAGAGAAGAAACAAGAGGGTCACAATGGCAACGTATCGCTCACATGAGGCTATACCAGAGGTCCAGATGCGTAAATTTATACTGTTTCAGGAATAGCTACTTTATTTCTCCATTAAATCCAATATTGTGACTACTCTTTAGAATCGTCTCTTCGAGACAATTCTAAAGAATGGTCACAGCATGGGGTTTGTTAGAGAAATGACGATTTTAGTATTTGGGTACGTACTTTTATTTGTTAATATAATATACGATCTGCAGTAAACCCCCTCTAAACCGAGATTTTATTAAAGAATAATTTAGGTATTTTAGGGCCGGTGGTTACTCAATGCGGGGTGAAAGTCATACATACAGTCCCCAAAGGATCTTTCTTCTGTATGACGTCGTTCACCCTGTTGGCAATTTTATCCAAAAAATCAACTTCATTTTTACACAAATGAAAGATGACCTCATAAGGGAAATCCTTTGGATATTTGGTTACATTGGACTACATGATTCAGAAGAGATGAACCACCAGTATTTTAGAGCAGTATTGATACGCATTTGCTCGACCGGTTTAAGGAGTTGGTCACTGTACTGTGTACATAAAGTACTTGATCCCGACATATATCAAGAAGGTATGCCCACCACAGACATGAAAATTAAGAACGTTGGCAAATCTGGGACAGTGCTACCAACGAAATATCCTTAAACACGAAACGTACTTAACCGTTTTAACGCCTTTGCAACCAGAGCAAACCTAGATCAGACGGCTACTAATGGGGCTGTCTGGTCAAGATCTTCTCTGATTGCTTATGAAATAATATAGATCTGATTCTACAGTTTCTGCTATAACTTAATTGTTTCATGTTCATGTGCCATTATGAAAGTTCACCTTATGTATATTAGTGGTGGCTATTTTGTTCATGACTATTCATGAAATAAAAGAATAAGAAGTCTGGCCAATGGTAACAGTAGAAGACGATGTGTAGATTTGTTCTTCAAAACCATATGAAGGATATTAGGCCTATCCGTTGCGAAAATGTTTTATTCGTAACAAAAACTTGAATAATACAGGTAGAAAGGCATTAAGGAACATTTCTATGAATGTATATATGGACATCTGGCCAGTGATTACAGAGAAGATTCGTTTTCGTTTTTACTACGGTAATATTAAGAACATTAGCCCGATCCCTGGTGACCATTGTTTCACTACTTACAACGCATTGTACACAGTTATAAAAGGGTCGCCCGAGGTACTGTTCGGCAAACTTATATTACATTGTTGTCAATGAAATTGTTAGAAATGATCGATCAATAGTAGGAGTATTGACCTTACCGCTGCTATATGTTAAACCGTTACTTCCTGAAAATGTATAATTAATTTTAGACCATTTTTGACATGATTAATGTTGTATCCGACTTGTATTACCGATGTACATGTATAATGGCGTATGAACTCATCACGTTTTGGCCATGACAGAGACTTAGAATCATGTATACTGTTCCATAAGCAAACAAAGCAGATTCTAATCTTGGTCTACTCTGTTTGCAAATATGTTTATGACATGCCTATGAAGTAAAGGGTTAAAGTTAGTGTTAGATATATTTGCTGGTTTCAAACTAAATACTGTTAACCCTTCTCTTGCTGAATTTTAAAATACATTTCTCCTTCTTTACCCATGCCCTGTTGTATAATTACATATATCTTCACTGTGTACAAGTATTTCGCTGTGCAATCACTGCTGTGGAGTACACTGGTTGCACAATCAACTTGTAAATAGTGCAGACCCTGATGAGACAGTTCCTGCAGGAGCTGTCTCATCTGGGTCTTCACTATTTACAGGTAGGTATATTGGCGTGAATAGCAAGCGGAGGGTTAATACTACGTAAAACCCGATAAAAACCAAACCAATCATCCGCACTTGAAATTGTCAAGAATGACAAAATAAAATCTAATCAAACTCCGATCTGTTTTCTAGTGTCTAAAGTTTCTAAACCCCCTGCATATGAACTTTCAGTTTGATTTCATAGGACGGTAAATACGGTAAAATGTTTGAAGACGATACTGTCAAAATCAAATACCCAAAGTCGATAATATCAGAGAAAGATATTTGCATTGAGATATTTCCCTTCATATATATACATTAAAACAAAACCCGATCGCTTAATATGGAATTAATGTGTTATTTCAATAATAATTATCAAAACAAATAGTAGGTTAAATATACATTTATTTCCATTCCGTATTCCAGCTCTGATCGCTGAGGTGTTTACGTACATGTACATGTGTATATATAACCAAACTCCAGCAGTGTATAGTTTGTATCCGTTACACAATTTGGAACATCAAAAGTCCAGCTATTTTTCTCCTATCTCATGATAAGCTTGTCACGCGCTTGTTAAAATATACGATGTATCTGTTCACTTCAAGCGGAATGTATTGCAAGAGCATGGGCACTTTATCATCGTAATTTGCAGCCATACCTTGTAAAAGGCTCGTAAACGTGTTTAAATGAAAAAGGTGAATACAAACGATTGTAAAAAAAACCGCTTTGTTAATACGCGTTGTTTATTCAGGATGTTCACTGTTAAAATAGAAGATACATTATGTTACCATTTTCATGGTGATTTCTCGTATTATATAGAAATAATAAAATTAATATTAGTTACTTTAATATTATGATAACACTTGAACACGGTAGAATCAGATTTTTATTATTGCATAAACAAGCAGAGTAGAGCCTAATCAGACGGTTCCTACAGGGGCCTTCTGATCTGGGTCTACTCAATTTGCAAAGGTGCCTGTACGATATTCTATCAGATTAAAGGTTAATGCGTTAAGAGTGGCAGAGGTGGTGTATTGCGTATACAGTGGAACCCCTTTAAATCGGACGCTAAATTCAGTATAAATTAGGCCTTTGAGATAGGTGGCAGCTTAAATACAGGGTGAAAGTCATGCAGAAAGCTCCTGTAGGAGCTTTTGCATGACTTTCAACATGCATTAAGCAGCCACATGCCAAAAAGTATCTAAATTATTATCTACTAAAAGTATAGTTCATTCTTTGTCAATGCAATAGATGAGCTTGTCTATATGTTTTACATATGTCTTAATTTCGTAATGCCTTAACCCTTTCCTTCATATAAACACATTTTCACGTATTTGTAAACAGAGTAGACTCTGATCAGACAGCTCCTGTAGGAGCCGTCTGGTCAGAGTCTGCTCTGGTTTCTAATGGAAGTTGACAGATCTGTTTAAGCTTTGTTTTCGTTTCTAAAATGGTTACAATGTTTCAACTTCCATATTTCATTATAACTATTTTGTCCATAAATATTCAATAGAAATTGAAATATGGAATAAATATAGAACAGATAAAGGGCTAAGAGTTTGCAATGCTCTTAAAATTATTAAAATACATAGTTCACATTTTCTCCCTTTGTATAAACGGAGAGGGCGAAAGCTTGCATACGAATATTACTAACCTCTTGGTCATTTACAAGTATGTTATACATAATGTATCTAATTGGATGACATCCATTCATTTGCGTTTATCACATTTTCTGAGCCCCGTGTTCACCTTCTTGCACTGAGAAAATACTTTTTTGCTGAAACTCTGACCTCCATAAACAGAATCGTAAAACCATTTGAGAGAACGATGGCAGAAAGTCAAACAGCTTGGATCCTGATGAGATTCGGCAACTCATATAGCTCCAGGTGATTGCGAACGACAGAATATGCTTAAGCCGGTGCTAGGGGGCATGTGTAGTGTTGCACTTTTAATAACTGCGCATGAACAGACACTATAAAAGTACGATATGAGTCATGCAGGATACGCCACATACAGAACTAACAGCCGCCCGAAAAGCAACACCAGACAACACAACAAAATATAAAGAGACACACAAAGACAAAAACAAACAGATGGAGAAGATGGAACGCCTTGGAACGGTCAGTGACAAAAGTCAGCGGGGGTTTAAACCGGTTTAGGGGCGTCCAACGTCACATTTATTCCATCCCCACCCTTAAAGACAAACAGCGTAAATAAACGCATCCCCGAAGTTTACAATGTTCTCCTTTTTGCATTAATAGTTTGGTTTGGAATGATCTCATACTTTAGAATTTCGCATGTAAAGTGTTATTAAGACTTAATAAGCCAGTTAAGAATTTAGACCATTTTTGACAGGTAGCTGCTTAATGCTTGGTGGAAGTCATTCAGAAAGTTCCAGGGGAGTTTACTGCATGACTTTCACCCTGCATTAAGCTGCCACTTGTCTAAAAGTTCAATAATGGTACGTATGTGAGTGTTGGAATAATTGAATTTATTTATATATATATTTTTCAATACAAGAATGTTGCGAGATACTCTTATGCATTATTCCGCATTTACATCTTAAAAAGGATACCACATTTAATTTTGGATGTAAAATCTAAATCTTGATAACTTGGTCAAAATAACAGAGACTGATTTGCAATCAACACAGACAACATGTATGTGATTACGCAGGATACGATGCAGCTAACAACAATAAAACATGACATTCTTGATGGCTCCCATAAGAATTGGATTTAATTAAAGACTCCGTCAATGTTTCGAAACATAACTTAAAACAAATTGCTCTACAATTGCTTTGTATGTTTATTTAGTGTTTTGACAGCAATCGTCAATCGTATTATCACCAGTTTTGTGTGTAATTTTAGAACAATCTTGATAAATTCGGGTTTCATTTCTGAAGTTAAGAAACATTCTTCGGCTCTAAGATACAAATTAAGCAGGACAGATGTTCGATTAATGTACAGAAAATAACTACCGGGTTAGTAAATATATGCTCCCAGTGCGCCGCAATACTTGTGGCAACTAGGTGAATGTGATAGACATATAGTCTTTAGGATACTCATACTCAATGTTGTTTGTATGGCAGAAAGAGGGTAACTGTTTATTGATAGGTTTACAAGATTCATTGATACAACATTAAGAAACAACACGACAAAGGTTTAGAGTTAGTATTTAACCCTTTGGCTGCCAAACTCTGTCGTCTGCTAACTTTGTCGTCTGCAAACTTTGTCGTCTGCTACAAATTTTCATTATTTTGATATTCTTCATTTTTGTTTCATAAACATAGTAACAATAACAAACAGTTTGGATCCTGATGAGACGCCGAGTTACTCGGCGTCTCATCTGGATCCAAACTGTTTGCATAGGTAATCACAGATCCGGCATTGGCAGCGAAAGGGTTAAGTAGACAACACCCATTTATCTAAACCAATAAGCACATTTCAAATACTTTTCCCCATGACTTATTTAGAAAGAGATTCGCTCTATTAACCCATTTGCTCCCAGTAGATTCTTCCATGTTTATATTTTGGATCAGTCCATATTTTTTATCTAAGGGGTGCCTGGCCTAAATGTTCAATTTCGTTTTGTTTTATATTGAAATTCCTATCAGCAAACAGTGTAGACTCTGATCAGACGCCGCATTATGCGGCGTCTGATCAGTGTCTACACTGTTTGCCTACGTCCCATATATGGGATCGTGGGAGCAAATGGGTTAAAGACGATTATTTGGTACTAATACTATTGTATGTGTGAACCTTGATGAGAGTGTGTGAGCAAACAGAGCACACCCGTTACCCCGTTTGTGAGTGTGTTAAAGGCGTATCTATGGAATAAAGGGTTAATAAAAAATAGTATTCAAACTAGAGTATATATAAAATCAACTTCTTTTTTTCTAGTATGTGCCCTTTTAATTTGACTTTTTAAAAAAGGTTGGGTATAAAAAATAAGCTATCCTGGAATGGGTTTACCCGTGACTTTGAACTTTTGACAAAGGCCCTTGAGAATCAGGATAGTGCAATTGATGTTGTACGGAGCTTACAGCTACTTTCCAAGAGCTGTTAATAATCTTTTTATGAATTGTTATTTAATCAGCATGTTGCTTTAATAAGAAAACAAGCAAGGTTTTACGCAAGCGTAAAATGGCTGCGTAACATGTATTTAAGCAGGATAGAAGAAAAAGAGGGAGCAATATTGTTTAGTACTTTTAGTTAACAGATACATTGGGAAAACATGACTGTAATGTATAAATTAATAGCAGAAGCGGGGGAATGTTTTAATGAGCCATGATGCATAATACCTGTGTATGACACCAATAATACACATTACGTCACAGAGCAATGTTATTCATTTGCTGAAACACACTCACGTAGAAACCATTATCACATTAAGTGATGTTCACAAGGCATACAAACTCCCATACTTACAGTCTACATGAAATTATTCGAATAGGTTGACTCAATGCCCATTAATTGTTTCACTTATATTGTCCCCAAATTAAGAACAGGTTAGTTAGTATAAGATATACATTTAAATTGAAGCAAATTCATGCACAATGGTGAAATATGTAAAACGGTCAACAAAACCACGAGTTAAGGGTCTCAGCTAAATAACTTTAACAAAGCCAAAATGCAATTAAAGGACTTATATTTTTATGTACAAAATTGTTTTAAACCAAAAGCACGTATACTAAGGGTGCTAAGAAATTATGAGAGAAAAAAAATAAGCTTCTACCGAGGATCGAACCCACTACCTCACAATTCCTAGTCCATCGTTATAACCCTTAGACCACGCTGACAGGTATGATTGAGAATGTGATTTTAATCAGTTATACCTAATTCACTAGCATTTTTCACCGAAACTGGATCATGGTAGAAAAGAAAGAAATAACCCCGACAAAAATATGTTGAGAAAAATATATGAATCAAAATAAATAAAATAAAATGGAAATATATAAATAAGAATTTGTCTCACAGTAAACCATAGTTATTAAACAGATTGGCTTTTATAGAAACACAGGACCGCAGCAACGCATGGTCAAAATTCAAAGCCGCTTTCGCAGCCCAACAACAGCAAAACAAAAACAATCCACTGGAATATTCATTTAATCATTTTCTTCATATAAACGCTTTTCATGCCTTTCATGTCATGGCAGAAACTGTATAATAGTATCTACATCTTGTCTTAAATAAACAGAACAGATCAGTCATTTGCAACTCTGTATGTGAAGGCTACAAACGCATCTCTGTCCAGTTAAAGGGCAACTTAAAGATGCCGATAAATATTTCGAATAACAATTAAAAACAATGCTATACAATTGTGTGGTATCTTTATTAAGTATTTTGACAGTAAATTTCATCCCGATCATTGTAAGATGTGAGTCTAATTTTAGAATAGTCATGTTGATTTATTTCCGTCTCATTACAGATCTAACAAACGATCATTTGGACTTTAAATGTAATTTAATCCATGCAAAATGTCTAATTATGTACGAGTTTTCAAAAGATATGTCCCCTGTTTGTCGTAATACTTCTAACTAAATGAATGTGACAGGATATAACGTATATATCTGATGATACATGTAAAACCTCTCTAAACCGGAATTCTAGTACAGAGGAATTTAGATACTTTTATGCAGGTGGCTGCTTAATGCAGGGTGAAAGTCATTCAGAAAGCTCCTAGAGGAGCTTTCTGAATGACTTTCACCCTACATTAAGCTGCCACCTGTCTCCAAGACCAATATTTATACTAATTTTTACGTCCGGTTTAGAGGGGTTTTACATGTATTTCCAAAACACAGTTGTTTGCGTCAAGAAAGAAGTAAATCTGTATCGGTTGACAAACATAGAAATTGTTTGACTTTTAAATGATAAAACGTAGGAATATATACAGGGTGTAAAGAAGGAAATAAAGAAAGGGGTCAATGTTAGTATTTAAGTAGCAGAATATTATTTCGAATTGTCACCATAAATTATGAGATACTGAAAACAAGAGTTTATTTAAGACTATAAAATAATATACAGTGTGTCAATAACAATATCGTTATATACAATTGTACGTATTGTCTTTTCTCATGAGTCGATAGTATATTGCAAATGATTGAAACTAATAAACAACTAATGCTTATGCTGCTTAATATGCTTAATGTTTAATGGTTTTCGTATTGATATGTGTCCTGTTATGTATTGTCTTGTGGCTGTACCGTTTCTTGTTTGATGGTGTTTGGTGCGGGGTCATTTCGTATCTGGCTCTCCCTGTTTGACTATTTTTTTCATATTATATAACATTAAATCAGGAATAAATTATTTGCTATATGGTTTTCAATCTGAAGAAAAGGCCATCACAACTGCTAGTAATATATATCGTAGTTACAAATGAACGTTGTATTAATTATATATTATATAAAATATTGAATTAATTCTTACTTCAACCCTTCGCTGGCTATTTACGTCAATATACCTACCTGTAGATAGTGAAGACCCAGATGAGACAGCTCCTGTATTTACAAGTTGATTTTGCAACCAGTGAACTCCACAGCAGTGATTGCACAGCGAAATACTTGTACACAGTGAAGATATATGTAATTATACAACAGGGCATGGGTAAAGAAGGAGAAATGTATTTTAAAATTCAGCAAGCGAAGGGTCCAGTGGTGTTTTTGCTGCTGACCGTGCCAAGGCGGTACTCTCTTTGTCACCCTTCCTTTTGTTTGCCTTGCGTCTTTGTGCTTGTGGTTTGTTCATGTTGTGGAACGTTTGTCCCTGTTTCTTGTGTGTCTTTTGGTGTTTTCTGTGTTCATTTCGTGTGTGTGTGTGTGTGTGTGTGCGTTTGGGTGCGTGGTTGTGTGTGTGTGTCATGCTGTCTATCGGTGTTTTGGTGGTGGTTGCGTCTTGCATGTGGCTTTGCCTGCTTGACTTTACTACTTTTCCATTAATACATGAATGCGTCTTTTAACATCCAGAGTTACTATGTTAACCATGCACTTCATGAATACCCATGTAAGAAATAATGACATCCTGAACATATAATACATTATTTTCTTATAGCTAATAAGATTATAGGAATGTTTGACTACAGCAGAAACTATAGAATCAGACCCATAAGACTGCACTTTCAAATACTGTTCATGAACAGACTCAAAAAAACAGAGTCTGCAATTTTCTCTTTTCGTGTTGCATTTTTTGCTCTCGGGGGATCACCTCCCTTCAGAATTTATAATCTTCACAACAGCAGGTGTTAAGTGCTTGTGTGGTGGCCGTAAAACGTCGCCCCGTACTTCATTCTCAGTGTCGTTATACCTTCTGATCCTTCGAGATCATGAATTTCAGTACTTCTGGTTCTGAAAATTGAATACCGCTTAAGCTGGTGCTAGGGGCGTGAGCAGTGTTGCACTTTCAAATACTGTTCATGAACAGACTCAATAAAACCGCAATTTTCTCTTTTCGTGTTGCAATTTTTGCTGTCGGGGTATCACCTCCCTTCAGAATTTATTCCATGTGCAAACAGAGCAGACCTCGATCAGACGGCTCCTATGGGAGCCGTCTGATCTTGGTCTACTCTGTTTGCAAATATGTAACAAGTAAAGGGTAAAATACATTCAGCATGTACAGATAATACTGATTTGGGGGAACTTACAGAATGTTTAAATTAACAACATACCATGTTTACGCACTGACTCTACATTAATTTTATCCTAATATTCGCATTAATAAATAAGTTATGAACCCTTTTGAATACCCCTCGTGTATTACTTATACGGATTCACGTTGAACAAACATTTTTTTCGTTCGTCCACCTTACACACATACACAAACTATTGCTATATTGTGTCAAAATATATCACTGTCTCTTATGCCACTGTAACCTTATTTGATTATAAATATGGTTTGCTTATATGTTTGCCTATTCTTATAATAGATCTAATAGAGTAGACTCTCAGTGGGATTCCTTATAAATCCATGGAAATGGATTCGATAAAGTCAATGTCTCCGTTTGTTGCTCAACCAGGGTTGTTGTTTTGATTTCGTTATTTATGGTGAATCCGTCCAGTGTGTCTGTAATTGATAAGTGGATGCCTTTTAGTGGATGTTGATACGTGCGACAAAATGTATTTCTGTTTACAGTGCTATTATAGGTGGCTGAAAATTACACAAGCTAAAAGTCAGTTAAGCTTGATTACGAACTTTTTTCGGTCAGATTATCTCATGGTCCCCTTTTAATGAATTGGTTAATATGGTACTTTCATGGTACCATCTCACTGTTCGCTGTCAATGAATGGGCTGATGTGGTATTCTCGGTGCAGGTCACCTCACGGTCCTCTTCAAATGCATATATGGTGTTAGACCTGTCAGCTTTACTCTTCTTTGTTCTACATAAACATTCATGTTCTGCATATCCTAGCTCCTTCCAGGGATATATATGGGTTATACCCTCTTAACATATTCATACTTATTCAAAACACTGTCTCTAGAACAGCCGAAAACACGGTCAAGAACATTGACTAAATTTGAGCCATGCTGACGCTGCTCACACATATGTCCCAACATCCACAAGAGGAAGTAGTTCTGTAAGAGAGTCACAGATATGACCCCAATGGGCAGAGAATAACACAATAACCTGAAAATATGCAATTACTCAGCCAGTCAGGTTCTTAAGGGACACTTCTTATCTCACATATAATGCACACGAATTCTAAAGAACTACTTCTTACTTACTACGACCTCCGGAACCAATGTGTCACCGGGGTCACACCAGATTAGTGTAGTACTTTCAGTTCATGTCGTATTTCGGCCCTCCTCCAGTCAATATATTGGTGTGGTACTTTCAGTTCAGTTCGTATTACGGCCCTCTTCCTTCAAGTGAATGTTTTGGTGTGGTACTCTCAGTTCAGTTCGTATTACGGTCCTTTTCCAATAAATGGGTTGGTGTGGTACTTTCAGTTCAGGTCGTATTACAGCCCTCGTCCAATGGATGGATTGGTGTGGTACTTTCAGTTCAGGTCGTATTACGGTCCTCTTCCTTTAAGTGAATGTGTTGGTATTGTACTTTCAGTTCAGGTCGTATATTACTCTTCCTTCCAGTCAATGGGTTGGTGTGGTACTTTCAGTTCAGATCGTATTACAGCCCTCTTCCAATGAATGGATTGGTGTGGTACCTTCAGTTCAGGTCGTATTACGGTCCTCTGTGCGTGGTACTCGGTGTCTCTTTTAGATCCAAGCCGTTCGCAAACAGGTTGAACCAAGGAGTTAAGATATAGCCTTTACTTCATGAACATTCATGTAAGAAATTAGTTTGTGCGTGCGTGTGTGCGTGCGTGTGTGCGTGTGTGTATGTGTGTATGTGTGTGCGCGCCCGTGCGTGCATGAGCGCGTGGTGTGTGTGTGTGTGTGTGTGTGTGAAACAGAAAGATTAATCAGTAAGTAAGGGATATAAGTGTGACTATGTGGTAATAAATGATCTGTTTTACATTTGATACAGAGTTGAATTTCAATATATTGTCCTCGAATAACTCGAACTTCGGGATAACTCGAAGTAAACGTTCGGGTCTTCCAAAATTTATAATACAGATGTGCTCTAACATACACCACTATGTATATCTAGAAATACATGTGTACCGGTCTAAAGAAATGTTGAAGGTTCCTTTACTTTAGACTTACATTAAACCGTAGACTTGAGAGTGATTTCCTGTTAGAAATCGAATGGTTCGAACCTCTCTTATCCCGACATAATCCGTATTGTCCCTTGCAGTTCGAGATACCGAGGTTTTGATGCGTTTGTAAATGCTAGTGTTGAGGCGCTTAGCAAGATAAGTGTTATTCATTTACCCCATACTAACGTTTGTTGCCACGCCTTGGCAACAGAGTAGACCAATATCAGATGGTACCTGCATGAGATGGCTCAGGATCGGCTCTGTTTATTTGTGAAATTATATAGAGATGATTCTACAGTTTCCGTCAATACCAACGATCCTGTGTATATACAGTAAAACCTCTCTATAACGGCCACTAAATTACATCAAGTATTTTGTGTTAAAGGCAGTTGACTGCTTAAAGCAAGGTGAAAAAAAAATAGAACGCTCCTATGGGAGCGTTCTGTTTTACTTTCACCTTGCTTTAAGCAGCCACCTGCCCTAAATACCACCTAAATAATAGAATTTATTGGCCGTTATAGAGAGGTTTTACTGTATGTCATTATAGAAATATACTTGATACACATATTATAGAAATACAGCTAATACTCATTCATGAGTTTATGGTTTCTTGCATGATTATTCATGATGTAATGGAGTAATTGTCTACTTCTCAGGAACCAGTAACGGCACAATGTCGTGCTTTGCACCTTTGGGTCATAATTGTGTGGATCTACATTTACATGTAGATACAAATCTACATTTAGACACATATGTTCTTTATTTCCCCTGATTATTACAAAACGTTTGTGAAATAAAAACGCACATGCCAAAATACTGTTATGTACTTCCTACATTTTTATTGCAGCCAACTGAGACACATTTGGTGTTAAGAAGTCGAAGGGGTATTGTTCTTTCTATAATTATTATTATTATCTTTATTATTATCATTATTATTATTATTATTATTATTATTATTATTAATTTATCATTATTATTATTAATTATCATTATGGCTGTTTTATAAAGTATGATTATCATTTGTACATGAATACTTAAATAGCTCTGATCTAATTTTTCGACCACTAAGGGCCTTTTTGTCACAATACACGTCACATTTTTGTTACTTGCATTCAGCCAAAACATCAAACAGATAATATTATGGTTGAATGTATGTTACAAAAATATGACGTGTATTTTGGCATGATAATCTTTGAAAAATGTGACGTGTATTTTGACATGATAATCTTTGAAAAGGCCATTAGTGCTTAGTGGTCGAAATATCATATCAGAGCTATTCAAGTTTTTATGTATTATATTAATTCCCGATTTGGAATATTTTCTTCATTGTGATTATCATTTGAATTATCAATATGTAGACTTTGGTCTTTGAGCTAATGCTTTCCAGCCCTGCCTCTCCCACTCCAATACGTTAGTGTCAGCCAAGGCATGATTAACAGTTTAATGCCTAAACCCTAGCGACATCCTATTCATCACGTCTTAATTTACGGTAGATCTGTTTGAAAACATGACACATGGCACTGAGAGTTATCATTAATCTGCTACAAGCGAAACAACGATCACCTTTTGCAAACGGCTTGGTTTGAAATACGTCGCCAAATCACTGGACATCTAATCAGGATCTAAACTGTTAAATACCGTCAATACATATTTGAAACAATGTCTGCTTCGAAATACGAATTAGAACGCATGTTCTATCAACGAAAACATAACTAAAAGTATAAACGTTAACGTGCGACTGCCAGATAGTGATATATTGAGAGAAGTGATGTAAATTATAATCTAATCTTATATATTTGTTTCACTGTCGCATTGATCAGATTTCGCGTGGTGTACAGAACTTCAATAGACAGTTAACCCTTTCCTTCATACACACGTGTTTTCACTCATTTGCAAACAGAGTAGACCCAGATCAGACGGCTCATATAGGAGCCGTCTGATCAGGGTCTGCTCGATTTGCTAATGGAAATTGAAATATCTGTTTCGTTACTTTCTAAAATGGCTACAATGTTCTACCTTCCATATTTGATTGTAACTATTTTGTCAATGAATGTTCAGTAGGTTTTGAAATTTGGAATACACATAGACATGGGTCCATGCTTAACTTTTAGTTGAGTCTGAGTTCGTTCTCAAGTTTTTGATTGGTCAGATTTGAGCCTTTGGCTCAAATTTGACCAATCAAAAGCTTGAAAACTCAAATCCGACCAATCAAAAGATTGAGAACTAACTCAGACTCAACTAAAAAGCTTTATAAGCATGGACCCAGAGAAAGGGTAAACGACTTTAACGAATCTGAAGTACGTAGAAATGTAGCATAATTATCTGAATTTGGGTAAACATGATATATCAGCAGGATAAAGGTTAAATGTTACTTTTGAAAGTCGATATGTAGTGTAAACAGAGCTACAGATAAAGGTGCGTAACAAAACACTACAACTATACTTTCTCCACCAAATCTTATACTGAGACCTCTATTAAAGTTGTCTCGAAGAGACTATTCTAATGATGGAGAATGAAGGAGATTGTGTTGAAAATGTTTAATTTTACCCATCTTACGTGGACCTCTGGTATAAAAGACAAAATATATAGCCCTATTTGCTAGAGAACATGCTATCATTATGCTGAACACTAATAAATAAGTATGAAACGAACACGGAAGAACGCGGCTAGCTAAAGAACAAAGCCCATTCTATGGCAACAGAGTGTCATATAGGACTTTAATGTAAACTCGCTTGACGTCTAGTGCTTAAGGTTCTCGTAGGTGGACCAGTTTCGTTGAAATAAATGTCATTTGCTTGCCTTATCAATTCAATATATTTAAAAAGAAACAAACAGTGCAATGTAATCATGTTTAAAAATGTCGATCGTTTATATGTCTAAAACACACTTCTACATTAAGAAGATGCATACAGTGTACCCATATATTGATTAAGCCACAGGAAATGGTTTGTCCGGGTTTCAATGACCCCTGGAAAGTTCAGAAACTATAGGTTATGTGCACACGCTTTTGACCAATAAACCAATTCCATTTCACATCAATAGTTGCACTGTTAACTTGCAAGCTGTTCTTTATGCTGGAGTAGACACATCTGTCATTGTGTTCTCACTCGCCTAACTAATTCCCTCATATTGGCGCTTTTTGAAGCTTCTGTAAAAGTTACTAGTTGAAACTATTGTGATAAATAGAGCATTTTCTCCATATGAACAAATGCTATGTTTATCACAATGTTGCAAAACTACACAATTCTACAAGTTTCCTTTGAGGTTGGGTCTAAAACTTGCTTATGAAGGAATGGGTTAAAGCGGTAATTTGAATGGGTTCACCATTTGAACTGTGGGAAGTCAAATTTAGCCCATGATGTGCAGATCATTGCTCCCAGAAATGTGTATGCTTATCTTCCTTGCTGAATAAGTATTTTTCCAATGATGTTCGTCGTATGTATTTAAAGGTAACAAAGCCACAAGGAGATGTTTTGGGTAAGTAACCAATTGCTGGCGTTGGCCATAAAATGTACCCGCTATGTATCCAATGAACTTTATGATACACAAATCACAATTAACCTTTAGCCTGCTGAGTAAATTATGTTTACAGACTTGTTCATCTACTAAATTTCCAAAATTCAAGCTATAATCAATCTATCTACCAAAATGCAATCAGGATGTCAAACAGTTTGGGTCCTGATGAGACGCCGAGTTACTCGGCGTCTCATCTGGACCCAAACTGTTTGCATAGGTATTCACTCAACCGCCCATAGCAGGCTAAAGGTTAACTGTTATTGCATTACAAATTTGTCATGTAGCTACACCAATCAAACACAATGTTCTTAGAAATCTGTGTCGTCTGCAAACTCTGTCGTCTTCTATATATTTTTATATTTTTCTTCATTGTTTTTGAAAACCAAATTAGCCACGGTAACAAACGGTTTGGATCCTAATAAGACGCCATGTTACTCTGCCCCTCACCTGGTTCCAGACGTTTTGAATAGGTAATCAGAGATGCGACATTGGCAACGAAAGAGTTCTTACAAAGATATGTTTATAAAATCGCCTTTAAGTATAATACTAGGTAAATCAATATTAACCCATTTGCTCCCACGATCCCATATATGGGACGTAGGCAACAGTGTAGACTCTGATCATACGCCACATAATGCGACGACGTCTGATCAGAGTCTACACTGTTTGCTGATAGGATTTTCAATATAAAACAAAACGCAATTTAAAATTTAGGCCATGCACGCCTTAGATAAAAAAAAATGACTAATCCAATATATAAACATGGAAGAATCCACAGGGAGCAAATGGGTTAAGTAACATGCGTTGAGCCATTAGTGTCCAGTGTCCCATAAAAAAGAACACAGGAAAACAATGAGATCCACATCTGACGGCACCTGTACTGTACCAACAAATAATGCGTTTGCTGTGTCCGCTCTATATGCAGTGGATTCTTCCATGTTTATATATTGGATTATTCCAATTTTTATCTAAGGAGTGCCTGGCCTAGTTTTTCAATTTCGTTTTGTTTTATATTCACATGTCTATCAGCAAACAGTGTAGACTCTGATCAGACGCCGCATTATGCGGCGTCTGATCAGAGTCTACACTGTTTGCCTACATCCCATATATGGGATCGTGGGAGCAAATGAGTTAAATAGCTTGGGCAAAATGGGTTAAGGAGTATCCGATGTTCACCTTCTTACCAATATCACTAACGCCGAATAATTGATGTAGTCAATTAAAAAAATCCTTTATTTCTTCTCTGTCATTTCTAGACAATTATTTAAGGATTTTGATTTATAAAGCAACCTGATTGGTGTGTATGGAAGTATTGTATTGCTACCGTTGTTGTTTTACTGAGATTTTGATTTGTAATTTTATTAGTAAAATAATTCATATAAAGGCTGAAAGTCAAATACATGTATTCACATAATGCACTGCCTTTTTGTTATGATGTTATAATCACATATGTGTATTTTCGCAGATACAGCATGTTGACACCTTTGTAAATATAGTAGACCCAGATCAGACGTCTTCTGTAGGAGCCGTCTGGTCAGGGTTTTCGCTGTCTGCTTGTGGAATTATATAAATGTGATTCTACAATAATCGGCATATATATGTGTATACTTGATTTATTTATCAATGTGAACTAATTACATGTAGTTAATTAATGTTGTCCATACATATGAATGGAGTAGGTTTCTAATATGAAATGGCGTATCTGCCCCAGACTTACTGCAAAATAAATGGACAATTAGAACATGAATGATATTTGTTTTCCCTTTCGAATCAACTCATCAATTTAAATGACCAGCTATGGACCTGAAGTAATTTTACACACAGAAATAATATCTCCATTGGGTATGACTATACATCTTCTTACCACTAGACATTTATTATAATCATGGATTTAGGATAAAGTGCAAGTGTGTATCTTAACTTGTCACTTTCAGACGTAACGGTTTCTTGCAATAAGACTTTAAAGAGAACTGTTGACGTTGATATGTATCAAAAACTTATTGGCCCTTTCGCTCATATAATCGCTGCTTCAAGCCTTTGCAAATAAAGTATACCCAGATCACATGGCTACTATAGGAGCCGCCTGACCAGCTTCTGCTCTGTTTGCTTATGCACTTATATAGATCTGAGTCTACAGTTTCTGCCAAAGCCAAACAGTTCTTGTTTATATACTATTATAAAAACTAAACTAATAAATAAACATACAAGCATTAGTTCTTACATGAATGGGGTAAATCTTCCAGTTGGCTTGCGGTAAATCGGTGGTTCTACCTGGGTGTTGTTCTGTGCACGAAACAATGCAATGTGTTCCATGCACAGAAAATATATGCGGTCTTCATCCACCTGCTATAAGCTGGACGTCGTGATATGACTGAAATACTGTTAACGAGACGTAAAACGTACAAATCATGGGACAGAGGGTTACGGATGTCCTCTACAGGTATTTCCTTTTTAAGAATTGTCTGTTTTCTGGTCTTTAGTCAGTACAGTCAATGCTTCAGACTAAAGTAAACCCCCTTTAAACCGGAATATTAATAAAGAAGAATGTTGGTCCTTCTGATGCTTGATGCAGGGTGAAAGTCACCCCGAAAGCTCCTTATGGAGCTTTTTGCATGTTCTTTACCCTGCATTGAGCAGTCACTTGTCTTAAAGTCTTGCATTGATACTATTCTGAACGTCCGGTTTAGAGAGGTTTTACTGTTATACACATATCAGTGGAATTGTCCGTTTACAAGTCAATAAAGATTCAAATTTCTTGAACAATAACAAACCTCTACTTTTTGCAATAGCTGTCAGATCTGCATATCCAAAGTTTACATTATAACTTTATTGTGCACAATATTCCCTACATTTAAGCCAGATATGAAAAATCATTTTTATTGTAAATATGACTGAATGTAATATTGCAACACATTTCAGTTTATGACAGTTTACTTTAACAATGCCAACGGTTGTTTCTTTGGTATGACTCTGCCCTTTATCATTCTATGTAAAACAAACAAGATTGTCTGAACAATTAGCCAAAATTAGCCAATTTGAAACATATTACTGGTTACTGCTTTTTAGTGAAGGGTTTGTACAGTGAAACGTTTTCGTTTTCTGTTTTGGAAATCGTGCAAAAACATATATTTTCGAAGTCCCTATAACGCTCTGGTATGTTCTAGTCTAGTTTGTTAACTGTATGTGAATCTCCACTTCACATCATCAGATATCCAGATACGATGCGTAAATAGAACATTTTCAAGAATAACTGCTTTATTTCGCCATGTTCGCTATGTTGTGAGTGGTCACAACTTAGGAGTTGGTCGTGAAATGACGATTTTAGTATTTGAGTACGCACACTTATCTGTTGCTCTGTACCATTCTTATAAGTATGACTGCTGTAACAAGGTTGTGATCAAGTATGCTTACAATGGACTTATCAAAGAAAAGTAATTAACATTTATGATGTAGTGGGGAGTAGTTTCTCATTTAATAACGTTCTGGATGCATTGGTTTATTATGCTGCTCATGGTGCGTGTAACGTTTGAGTATGGGTAATCATAGTAGACAGCTTGTGCCATTGAGAACTACATTATATTGCATTGTTTTTCTTGTGTCGTTGCTATGCTAGTTATTCAACATCTGAGGTACACCACTGAAGCTTAATTGTCAGGATAATAATGCAAGCTAACATTTAAATCTGGCGCGATTTCAGCTACTGTGAAAAAGATCATGTCTGCACATATTTTAATTGTATGAAATTTAAATTACTTCCGATTCATTCAGGATTTTGAGAAACTTTTGATCGGATGTCAAACAGCTTAGATCCTGATAAGACACCGACTTATATAGCTTCTTGTTTGCAAAAACGAGACAAGCCGGGAACTGGAGGAGTGTAATGGTTAATATTATTTGGTAATATTAGGTCAGACTACAGATTTCTTCGTTTTTGCCAGAAAATGGACGTAGGCCTTATTGCCCTCAATCGGATAATATTTGATCATAGTTGGGAGAAGGGGTGGAGGGGTTTGCATATCATGTACTTTGAATTTTTATTGAGCTATTTGTTGCATATGTATGTTAAGACTTAAACCTTAAAATTGTGCCAACAATGTACTTCTGTACAGCTGAAATGGAAATATCAATACATTTGTGTCATGTGAGATAGTTTCATTGTCGTAAAGAAACAACTTGGTTGTAGCTGTTTGAATAGAGTTTATAGCACTCATTAAATTTGCACGGGTTTGTCGATATGAGGGATGTATGACGAAAAAGTGTTCTGTGCTACCAAAGAGGTGAATCAACAATGTTCTTTTGAAAAAGGGTTAGGTTCAAAGAGTTGCAGTTAGCTCGCAGCCGCGTATGGTATATTTGGGATTCTCTGTCACCAACATAATAATAAGAAGGTGGTTTTGATGAGTTGCTGGCGTTAAGGCTATTCTTAAAGGCAGCGATTGATTTGGAATTAAATGTGCTTGGGAAACGCGTGTTCCATGCGACAACTGTTGAAGGAGGAAAGGACCCGGAGTACGACACAAAGGCACCTGGATGTCACTAGAATTTCTTAGATTATATACAGATGAATCAGCAACAGAAAGATGAAAGATACGCAGGTGATAATTCGTGTATCATTTTGTAAAAGAGCATTAGCCTATGCTTTCCCCTTCTTTTTTCTAAAGATTCCCATCCAGTTTCTTTATACAGATTTACTAACGAACAAGTTTCGTTGATCCAGTGACAGCTGCCTCATTTTATTGTTTGTTTTTTCATGTCTAAAGCAGTTTCCCCAAAATAACATCAGCATACTCAAGTAAAGGTCTGATTAAACTGAAATACACAGTCTCCAGTGTTTTTCGATCTAACAAAAAGTTTAATTTACGCATTGCATTTAGTCTGTTCCAGGCCTTCGCTTTGATTTGTTCGATGTCTTAATGCCAAATCTAATATCAATTAGAGTAATGTTATAATAGTACACGAACACAAGGAACTTTGGCAGTAGTAGATATTGTAGAATCTGGGTCCATGCTTATAAAGCTTTTTAGTTGAGTCTGAGTTTATTCTCAAGCTTTTGATTGGTCAGATTTGAGTTCTCAAAGGCTCAAATCTGACCAATCAAAAACTTGAGAACGAACTAAACGTTTTATAAGCATGGACCCAGATATATATAATTTAAAAACATAGAGCAGACCCAGATCGGATGGTTCATATTAGTCTTCTGATTCTGTTTGAAAAGGTGTTAAAACGTATTTATTGAGTGAAGGGCTAAACTCGTGTGCTGCTCTTGTTTTCATTACAAACGATTTACAATATAAAGGGATAATAATGCTGTTCAGTGTAATTTCAAAATGTTTACAAAAGCAATCCGTCATTTCAAAAGTTACAAAGCTGATTTATAATTTCAATGTTTTTGGGGGTTTTGGGTTTACCTTTCGAACTATACGTGATGCCTGTCCTACAGTTAGTCCATTTTGCATGCCATCAATGTCCCGTCAATAACTAGTCTGGGAAGGTAGTAGAACAGATTTAACAACGGTACCTGACAGTTTATTAGATAAATTTGACAGTTTTTGCGGGAAATATCAAAGTACGTCAACATGGTTTAAGCTGCAGTCAGTCTTAATGTTCTCCATTACTTGTTATAAGGAAACATTGAAAGTGTTGGAAAAAGTATGTGTTGAAAAAATAATATCTAAACAGATTATGATCTGCTGTTTTACACACTTTCGATTCGTTGTGATAAACTATTGACCTGACCAAGTGTCAAACATCTTGAATCCTGATTAGACGCAGAATTACTCGCATCTGATCTGGATCGGTGACGAATTGCAAATACCAATTGGTCGGTATTGGTATGATAATAATTAAACAAACTAATGATTATGGTCCCAAAGAACAGGTTATCTTTGACTAATGTAACCTAATGCAACAATAATTTGCACAAACAGCTGCAAAAATAAATAAATGGCACCAGATGGTGTAATCAAATTATCATTGGCTTCAACAGCCACTGTGTGTCCACCAGATGATGATTTCTGCCTTTGTAACTACACGAACTCCGTGAACTTGGTAACTACGTCATTCCCATATGAGAGATTGCTATGTTTTGAAACCATAATGAACACGTTGATGTCAACGTTTTGATGAAGATACATAGTAGCTTTGTCTTTGAGATGTGGCCTGTTTATATGTATACCAATAAAAGTAGCATTAAATATGGATTTTCGTTATTCATTGAATGCGCGCATTATTGTTTACCTTATTATAAACGACAAAGAACTTTTGTTGTTCAATAATATATTTTTGTCACCAGTATGATACATTTAAATGGAGCAGTAGCCAATGCATGCGTATATACCACTACTTTAAATAGGGTGATGCGACTTCCAGATTGCAATGTCGTGTTGACATATTTTCTTCTGTGGGGACAGGTCCGATATTTACACTTGGGGAGGGGATGCTAACGATCCTGAGATTGATTAACTATTAGAGATATGTAGTTTATAACTTGTCATGTATACTCATTTCAAACCGCCCAAACGTCAAACGCTTTACTCCACGAATATTCATGTAAAAACAGTAACATCTTGAATATCAAATAGATTATCTTTATAACTGCACATGAACACATAATTTATTTGCCATGGCAAAAGCTGTAACTAGAATCATTATCTATATTATCTCATATGCAAAAACAGTATATACATATGCATCATGTCATTTTCAGGAAAAGGAAACGAAAAATATTTTTCGAGCATGCACGCAGTGGGGTTCAAAAACATGTGACCAATGTCATCAAAACCTGGGTTAATAAATAGAACAACATTGCGTGACTCACACATTATTTGTCAAGAAACATGATATATGTCTACGGAACGAGTAAAAGTTCCATTATACCAGCGCGTGCAATAAAATCACTATTATAAGAACATTTAATTTTCTTCATGTTCGTAATATGAAACCATGGATATTTAAAAGCAAACTTTAGAGTATATAATTACAATATTTATAGTATATCGTGTTGCAGTTAGGTAATATTGCAATCGCATTTAGCATCAACTCCTTATAATTATGATATAATATTTAGTGTACAAGGAACATTTGTTTTGCGCAAGTATTCTTAACTACGTTTAAAAATACACGGTGAGTTCAATACATCTACAAAAGGCAATATAACAGTTTGAAATTTAATGAGATACCGAGTTACCGGTGTCTCATCAGGATCCAAAGTGTTTTCTAATGTCACCGACACTTCGTCTGTAGCGTGATGAAGGTAAATAAAGCATACGGGCTGTAAAGTAACATCATATGTTAATTACAGAGCGTGTTTCAGGCATGGAAACCATTGTAAAACAAATTCATTAACTGACTTGAGTTAATTGTAAACTGGGGTAATTATCCATATGTTCGTTTAAGTAGAAAATCATAAAAATGGTCCAATTTTATTATATAATAACATGAGAGTAATTAGTGAATTGTACCTAACCATTTATTTGATGTCCCTGTCTTTTTATGTTTCTGTGAACACAGTAAACCAAGACAAGACTGAATAGGGTATGCTATATTTGCTAATATAAAAGATATAAATACAGTAAAATCCCGCTAATGCGACCACCTAAAAGAGGTATAATTATGGGTGCTAGATGCAGGTGGTTGCTTAATGCAGGACAAAAGCAATGCAGAAAGCTCCTACAGGAGCTTTCTGCATTACTTTTGTCCTGCATTAAGCAACCACCTGCTTATAAAGACATCCATGTTTATTCATCCAGTGGTCGCATTAGAGGGGTACTACTGTATACTGTTTCTCATATAAACGTTTCCGCATGCCATACCGTGATACAACTATTAAATGGGTTGATATTGGTAATGGTTAGAAATAACGGTATATAACCATTACTATCAATGCGTCGCATTCCTATGTTGTGTGTGTGTTTGTGTTGATGTACGTCCGTTTCTGCTCACTATGGGCTAATTGGACGCCCCAGAGAGAGGAGAGAGGATACAGAGAAGCCCGGGCGCGATGCCCTAATTTTATTATCGACCGAGTTTCTCTGGTTCTTTTAGATGCACAGTGTAAAGCACTGATACATCGGACCTATCGGATCCTATTTTACTATTCCCTGTTCAATATTCGTGTAAGAAATAATGACATCATGAATATTTATTATCTGGATTTTTCTTATGTACACTTTTCATGGGATATTGTTTGCTTCAGCAAAATCTGTAAAATTCAGATCTATATAATGTTAAAAGCAAACGGAGCAGACCCTGATCAGACGGCTCCTATATCAGCCGTCTGATCTGGGTCTGCTGTTTGCAAATCTGTGAAAAAGCGTTTATATGAGGGAAAGAATTAAGAAAGATAATATATTCGGTTTCCGACCCGTAAACATGTTACAGAATTCTAACCAAAGAGTGAAGTATTCCAACACAAATATTTCACCCACATTGGCTTAACGATTTTCGCCAATGATCCGTATTTTGACGACTTTGAAAACAGAAAAGATTGAAACCAGGCGGTTACCGCTTGCAAATGGGTCAAAATGCTTCTTTATCAAAGAAAAGGGCTACCTCCACAGCGATAGCCTCTAACCTTTTCATTGATAACATGAACACTGACCTCTATAAATGTGTAATAATCCAGCAAAACCCTATATCTTAAGGCTACAGTCCCACTAGCGCATGCGATCATTAAAGACCACTGGCGACCACTTAAACCGGCGATCGTCTGCGATTGTCGGTGAATAGGTTCAATAAAATGCGTCGCAGTCACATTGGTGATGCATCTAAAACCGTCGTACGACAGGTATTCACTTTCCACATGTCGTCCGATCATCGCATGATCGCTTCCCACTACTTAAGTTCAGCAGCGAATAGTGTAGACCAGTAAAACAATCGTACATTTGTCGTACGATTGGCGTACGACGGTTTTGCGATTATTGATGACCTGAATACTACCGATGGTTTGGGTGTAAATACGAACTATTTTTCGAATGATAATTATAATTTTGTGGAGAGCAGTGCCATGAAGTACATCGAATAACTGCTATATGACAAATGCCTCAAATGTTTCAATTTATTGTGACTTGCCGTGCGACCTTCATACGAATATCGGCGACCAGAGGTCGCAAGCAATCGTAAACAGGTCTTAAGTGGCCTTAAAGCCTGGTAGGGCTGGGTCCCTAGAGACTTGCGATGAACTATTGTAGATACACCCGCTTTGTCTCCAGAAAAGTCATTAAGAGACAATGACTGTACGGTTATTTATTAACTGAACTTTAGTATGACATATAAATACAGGATTTGCTTGTACTGGTAGAAACTATACAACCATGGTCCATGCTTTTGATTGGTCAGATTTAAATTCTCAAGCTTTTGATTGGTCAGATTTGAGCCAAAGGCTCAAATCTGACCAATCAAAAATTTGAGAACGAACTCAGACTCAACTAAATGTTTTATAAGCATGGACCCTGAGTTACATAATTTCATAAACAAACAATGCACACTCTTATCAGGTGTCTCCTACAGGAACCGTCTGATCCAATTTGGTCTACTTGGTATGCAAATGTTTGAATAGGTGTTTCTATGATGTTAAGTGTTAATGCATGTTTAGAATATTTTGCCAAGCCACAAACGGAAATGGTCTGATTGAATAGATGTATTGTATAGTTTGTTCCATGCAATGCATTAATATAGACATGAAAGACAAGAAAACAAAACATAATTGAATGATGGCTAATATGGATACTGAAAGTATAGTTTCGTGACATACTATAAAACCCCTCCATACCGGAATTCTAGTATAGAAGAATTTAGATACTTTTAGTCAGGTGGCAGCTCAGTGCAGGATAAACGTTATGCAGAAAGCTCATAGAGTAGCTATCTGCATTACTTTCACCCTGCAGTAAGCTGTCACCTGTCGCCAACGACCGATATATACCAAATGGTTTAGAGAGGTTTTACTGTATTCATGTATGTGTTCGTTTGAGTGCATAATTTGATTTATAGGATTTATTCACTCTTTATCTCACCAATATATATGCCAGAAATAACAACGTTATGAATATTTTATAATGGTATATAAATATAGGATTTGTTTGGCCACGGTAGAAATTGTAGAATTATATTAATTTTATCTCACAATCACGCAAAGCAGACCCTTAGCAGACGGTTCTTACAGTACCCGTTCGATCTGGATCTACTCCGTTAGCAAAAGTGTGCAATGTCGCCTCCATGTTTATAAACAACAGGTTATATATAGTCATTATGATATTGTTTCTTACACGAATATTCATAAATGAAGGGGTAAAACATTTCTACGGTGGTCACTTATGAATAAACATTGGTACGTGTAACCCATTGGCATTCCCTCGTGGACTATCTTAGACCCAACATCTACTGACAAGGAGCATTTAGTAGAGAAAATGATTGTTAAGAAGTGTGTAGTTTTGAAACCATTTGATAAAAAGAGAATTTGCTCCTATGGACGTCATAATGGCTTCAAAAAGTGACACTTTTACAGAGGCGTCACAAATGCGCCAATATGACAGAATGAGTCAAAAGGCGTCAATAGGTTAAATTTCAGAGCAACAGTTATGATGAAAATATTTATAGAAACGTTCTACAAACAGTTCGTCCTGCATTATGCCAATACCTGTCTTAAAAGTAAACACGAGTTTGACGATGCAAAAACAACCCAGTGAATTAGAGTCGCGAAATGCTTAACCATGTTAAAACATTATTCTTATCACCTTCAATTTGATTATACAATGTGAAACTTTATATTTATCTCTATTTCAATATTTGACTTATTTATTTTTGTCTCGATTAAACATTGAACGAAGAGAAATCTGGTATTGAATTATATCATGGCATATAATTATAGTGAATTGTGAGTTTCTTGTCAGATATCCCCGCGCTTGAAATTTACGTGTTTATTTTCATTATAAATCTTCCTATTTATGATAGAATGCCGTGTGATTATTCTAATGTTTGACATGCTTAACCCATTCCTGTATACTGACGCCTTTTGACATCTCTGTAAAAGTCACTTTGTGAAACCATTGTGATAGATAGAGCACTTGCTCCTATGAGCAAATGCTCTATTTATCTCAATGGGTTCTAAATTACACATTTCTAAAATATCCTTTTTGTTTAGTAAATGCTCCTTTAGGTAGATCTGTTCAATGCGGTTGGGTCTAAAAATAGCCTATGAGGTAATGATTTCAATATCAAACTCCGATATATGTCTGACGCTGCCTTTGAATGGCAACTGTTGTAGATAATGTTTTACGGGTAATTCCTAAAAATGGCCGTAACCATTTGTAATAAAGTTACACATTTTAACACCTTTGCAAGTCGAGCATGCACGGGCCAGACGGATCCAATAAGGATCATCTGATCTGGGTCTGCACTCTGTTTGCGTATGAAATATGATAAATCTGATACAGTTTTTACCAGGGCCACAGTCATTCTAGTTCATATGCTACTATTAATGTCAAGTTAATTGATATAATGCGCATGCATACGCTATTTTTTACATGAGTTTTCATAGAATTAAGGGTTTAAGACAGACGTAACTAATATGAGGTAGTCTATGTTAAGCTCAGGTATATTTATTCATCAATTACGAATGTATACAGTGCATAGTACACTGTCCAATTCAAATACAGTAAACCCCCTCTAATGCGACCACCTAAAAGAGGTATAATTCTGGTTGATAGAGGCAGGTGGTAGCTTAATACAGGACAAAAGTAATGCAGAAAGCTCCTAGAGGAGCTTTCTGTATTACTTTTGTCCTGCATTAAGCAACCACCTGCTTATAACAACACCCATGTTTATTTATTAAGTGGTCGCATTATAGGGGTTCTACTGTATATAACGTGCACCTCTCCATTTGGATCAGTATAACCATAAACCGGAAAATGTTGTGTATCTGTAATCATCGCTAGCATACACTACCGCCCCGTCCACCTTGTAATTTTCTATCCACACTGATTGTCCATGCGCCAGCCTCAGAATTACCAGATTTCCTCCTTGCAGACCAAATGTCCCAGCATTGCCGTATTCAACTTTCCCGTCGACTTCATTTTGATTATTCATCACAAGTCTCAACAGAGTTGTTCTAGATGAAGACAAAAAATCGAAGGAAAACATATACACACCACCAATGGTTGCAGTAAAAACTCCTGTGTATTGGTTATACGCTCCGCCGTCGTTAATAAGAATTCTATTGAACTTTACCGTAGTTCCGTGCGCGAGATGTTGGAGGCTATGATCAAGGTACGCTGAAAATGCTACTTTGGTGAATGACCTTATACCTCGGACGTTTTGCTCATGTTCACGTAATTGACCAGCGTTTGCTTTATTATCGTAAGAGTTTTGCCCTTTTAGATCTTTCTTCGGTAAAACCCGTTTCGATTGGTTGACATTTAACAACATAGGTAGTACATCGACATTGCTTGCATGACTGATATTTGAATAACGTTCAGCATCAGAAGAGTTACCAGAATTGTGTACAACTGAAGCATCACTAGTGGTGTGAACAGTGGATGATCCATGTGAAGAACATTCGTTGCAAACTTTTTTTACAACTTCGCCCAAATCATTATGCATCCTTTGATAACTTTTATTTTGTAATACGTCTGTCAGTTGTGCTTTCATTTTATCACCAACCAATGCATCGACATAAGCAAGCAATTCAGCTTTGACTTCTTTGTAAACTCTTCCACGTATAGTTTCTACTATGTCCTGTTCAATTTCCTTTCTGAGTTCGTCCTTCAGACTCTTTCTCCACTCTGACTTTAGCTCACTAATTAGAGTTGGCATTAATTCCTTTGTATATTCTTTGAATGTATTTACAAAATCCCCAGTCCTTGCAGGTTCTTCGTGAAATTCACTCGTCTTACACTGTACACATATACATACTTGAAATAACACCACAAGTTTCAAACAGCTGAAGATATATAAAAACACCATGGTTTAGTCATTAAAATGTGTGTATCTTTGTTAAGATGTTTATCTCGTGAAAAACGATACAATGTGCACCGAGGTCACATATGGATACATGTACTGATAAGAAAGTAATGTCTGCTTGACACTCTTATCATTTTGTCTCTATTCGCTGTGGAAATTCGACAAACAGTAAACCTTCTCTATAACGGCCACTAAATTACATCAAGTATTTTGTGTTAAAGGCTTGTGGCTGCTTAAAGCAAGGTGAAAGTAAAACAGAACGCTCCTTTTTAGGCGTTCTATTTTACTTTCACCTTGCTTTAAGCAACCACCTGCCCTAATTACCAACTAATTAACACAATTTAGTGGCCGTTATAGAGAGGTTTTACTGTATATCCAGGTTGAAATCTACAAAAATACCAAACACAAGGGACATAACACTGCTTATTATACTGCAAAGTAAAATCCTCGATTTTGATTGGTCAATTAGCCATGTATAAAAGCCGTGTATCCCTCTAAATTCTGATGTATATACGGAGTCATGAGCAACAATGGAATTTCCCCCGTCAAGGGCCTCACTTCATTGCTACAATAAAATAAAAATGGTCGACCAGTTTTACTTCGTCGATTCGATCCAAACAACCGCTCTCAAACGAAATAACAAGAGTTTGGGGCGGAACAAAGTTATCCATTGAGAAAGATTTTTGGGATCTGTGTTAACACAGATACCAAATCTACCGAAACGGCGAGAGCAAATCAGCCGGTCCTCACGAAACGATTTACTCAGATGTGTAATGTAGTTAGGTAATCAGCTGAACTTATTACAAAAAGTACTATCGTGGACCGTTTTTTAAGACAAGCAGTTACTGTATTTGATCATTTTTTCAACAAATATGACGAATATTTTTAAAATGAGGCGATATTAATAATATAGGGGTATTTATGCTCACTTATACACGAATCAATTTTTGATTAATTGATCGCCGCCATTTTGAATATCACGTGACTTTACGCCATAGGGAAACGCAACCTCCAACGCAGTTATCTCCCCTAATAGACCGCAGGCGTGGTGACAAGGGAGATCACTGTGAGGAGTTTGCAAATCGAGTAGGAGAATGAAAACTTTACGCAGAATTTGTTTACCAGACACGCATTTTGGATGAGCTTGAAAATCGTAAGTACATATACATACAAACATTAACGCTTAGGTTATCATTGTCTTTTATTTATAGTTCTGCTATGACTTTCTTGAACACGATTTATTATCTTGAATCTTCCGAGTTATTACAATGCTGTGAAAGAATATCTGCAGCACCTGCGCTATTAAGTTTTTAACTTATTCATCCCTGAGACTTTAAGTTAAACCCCTTCCTCCATAAATATGCCTTTTTACGCCTTTGCAAACAAAGTAGACGCACAACAGATGTGTCAGGTTTCTGAACGACTCGGCACCAACGGGTCCCTAGACAATTCGGCCCCAAAACGATTCGACACCATGGTCAACTCGGCCCCTCCCAAAAATTTACCCTAGACGATTTGGCACCTATTTATTTTCATGAGTTTTTGTTATCAAATTTACATTTTCCCTGTCAATCAATCAATAAAATGAACTTATAAGGTGGATCCAGATCATCATTATAAATTGTTATTACGGAACACAGAATTGGATTAAATCTATACCCGTAAATTTTTCGCACCAGTTTTGAAAACTTACAGGGATGACAGTTTTATTTGTTATAATAACAAATAAAACTCGTCTCAGTACTTTTTCAACTTGTAAGGGCATTCTTCTTGGGGGTTTTAGACCTTAGAAATAATATGTATTATCATCACAAGGCAAACAAAAATATGAACAGTATCTTCTGCAGGGGCAATCTGATCTGGGTCTACTCTGTTTGCAAAGGCATAAAGAATTAAACTAATCATACCTGCAAATAATTACCACCTGACTTTTAGGCATAATTAGACATGCTTTGCCAAATTGGTGGTCAATTTAAAGAGGTTTTATACTGTACAATGGTAATTTTCGTGGATCTACTCGTAGACAATGTTATAATGGTTTTGCACTAATTTCTCATGGTAGTTGTCTGATCAGGGTCTGCTCAGTTTGCTTATAATAATATGGTGTTATATAGATCAAATTCTATGGTTCTGTCTGTACCAAAATATCCTTTGTTAATAATATGCAATTTAAAAAAATTATCCAATAATATGATACCAATGATGTCATTAACCCTTAACAGAGAAAGGGTTAATTTATGGACATATAGTGAAATCTGAAGAAAATTTGTACAAGGCCTTCCTATATTGTTGTTATCCTGGTAATACACACTGAGAAAGTTAGACATTCTGACCAGCCAGGTGCTTTAGTATCATTTATATGCGTTTAGGCTTGTGAAAAAAAAGGTGAATAATGTGTACAATTTTAAATGTAAAATGTTTTATAGTCATTTACTCAATCAACAGGCCTCTTAACCCTTTCCCTATTCTATGTTTATTTCAAATTTAAATACCTATACTGAATATTCATGAACAAAATAGTTATATGAAATATGGAAGGTTGAACATTGTAGCCATTTTGGAAAGTAAAGGAAAAGGTCTACAAAATTCCATAAGCAAACACAGCAGACCCTGATCAGACGGCTCCTATAGGAGCCATCTGATCTGGGTCTACTCTGTTTGCATATGCGTGAAGACACATTATATAAGGAAACGGGTTAATGCCTTTGCAAAGAGCATATATATCCATATCAGATAGTATCTATATCAATATAAGAGCTCTCAGATCAGGGTCTGCTATGTTTGCTTAAGTTATGAAATAATTAAGATGATAATACAGTTTCTAGCATGTTTAAAACAGAATTGTCTGTAGTGTCATTATAAATATTCAGTTAATATCAACTATAAATGTAATTATTACATTTGTTATTATAAATAGTAACATTTTTACGTTATAAATGATCCAATATCATTTAAAAAAATAGAGTCGTGTGGTCTGAGCAGACCAATACATAGATGCGATATCGTAGCTGTAAGACTGATAATGACTAGCGTCCAGTTTACAAGCTCTATTTAGGAATAGAGCTACGTTATCGTATCTAACCAATACAGACCTAGCAATGGGCCAATAACAGATATTGTGCCCGCTGCCAAGGTAATCATTCTAAATCTATATCAACAGAACCCTGATATGCGATGAAGGTCTAATTTTGCTCCGATGATGCAAATGTTATCAAAGTTCTCGTACACAGTATACCGAATAGTCCCCAAACCATGGCTTTTACAAAGACAATCCTCACCCGATTCGATTCAAATTTACATGCCCAATACATGTGCACGTACCGGTGAATAAAAAGAGCACTCTGTCCGCTCTTTCCAACGCCAAGTTTTGAATAATATGAACCCGTCATAATGACGTCATCTAATGACTGTGTGACTTGATAGTGCTGATTCTTTCAATCCTTTGAGAATCTATTGCACCTAGTACATGGAGATCCAATTTGACCCATAAATGTAATAAACAGGTTATTACACAGGTGAATTTAGGGCCGCAGAGTGATATAGTCCCTTACCTTGATATAGTAACTCGGGCTAAGCCCTCGGGCCAATTGCAAGGTGGCGGGCCAATATATCACGCTGCATCTTTAGTCACCTGCGTAATAACCGCTATTTGTTTGTTGCGGCCCTAGTCACCTGCGTAATAACCCCTATTTATTTGTTATATGAATATTTATGGTGTACGGGATTAAGAAATATTTCCAGAAATACATTTTAATCATAAACATTAATTTTATTTGCAGGGGACAGTAATTTCGACAAGATTCCAAACAACAAGGGACCTGACACGCCAGTTTTCTAACAAAGCCCACTATGCTTTAAATGCCACAGAAATGGAGAATAATATTGCTTTATTGACAAAGAGCTTTCAATGTCGAAACACAGTAATTGTTGCCACAAAGCAAGACCAAATCAATGAAACATTTTTATCAACATCCAAACAAGATTTCCCAATACTGATCTAAGTATGAAAAGCTTGATCAGCTGGTGCTGACTTTGTGATATACGAATTGTTAAAATCTACTGAACTACTTTAGATACTAGCAGCCAGTGTTTGCTGATCTCCAGATGGAACAGTAGTTGGTTAAAGATTGTCAGAACATTGAAAAGCTTTAGACTGTGTGACTTGATAGCGCAGTCAGTAGTGTTAGCATGGTAAGCCACAGGCCCTGGATTCAAGTCCCAGTCGAGTCACAACTTTTTCACATGTACCAGTTTATTGCAAAACAATTTAGTCAAAGACAGTATGATGGTAATTCTAAACGGATAATTAAATAGAATATGTTGGCATGCTGAGAGAGATGGGCAGGACTCTGAAGCATGATGTTTGTCAACAACTTGGACATATTAAAAAGCAGAAAGGACTATCAGAAGCTATCCCAACGTTTTGTAAAATTAGCAACCAACATGTCTCAGAATGAACCTAATGAACTACTTGGGATACAAGCAATCAGTATTTGTTTGTCGACCCCGTAGATGATGCTCAGTTTGTAAAACCATGCAGAGTTGTCATGCCATGGTCACAGTGATCAAAATTTGATCATAGCAGTTTAGCCTTTACTCCATGAATATTCATGGTAAGAAATTATCATATGACATGAATATAAATGGGTTGAGTTTTAAAAGTTTGCAACAGCATTTTTAAAACAGGGGTTTTTGGCCACAGCAGAAACTGTAGAGCTAAATGTATGTTATGTCAGAAGCAAATAGAACATGCCCTGATCAGATGACTCATATAGGCAGAGGTACAGATAAGGGTGTGTTCCCAAATACTAAAATCATCATTTCACCACCAAACCCTACACTGTGACCACTCGATCTTTACAATCGTCTCGTCTAGAAAATTACTGAAGAGTGGTCACAGTATATAAGGTTTAATTGGTGGATAAATAAAGGAGCTATTCTTGAAAATGTAAAGGCATCTTATTTGGAGCTCTGTATAAGAACTGTCTGATGTGGGTCTACCCTATTTGCAAAGGTGTAGAAAGGCGCATTTATGGAGTAAGGGGTTAACACAGTATGAGTGGTATATAAGGAACTAGACTGACAACACCCAGATGGTGATATATATATATATAAGAGCTGAATATCTTTGCAAAAAGTGTAGACCCATAGCAGACAGATGTGGGAGACTAGGAGCCGTTTGATTGGGTCTGCTCTTTTTGCTAATAGAATAATGTATAGATTAAAGTTTCTGCCATTACCAAAATTCCTGTTAAACGTTATATCAAGAATAATATTACAATCAATGTTCATATTGTCATTATTTCATGTAGCAATGGGTTTAGAGACATAATTTATCTGACAATGTTCAATACTTTATGTCAATAAAGACTTTATTCCATGAATATTAATATTAATTTATATGTAAGAAAGTATGACATCATCATGATTATGAATATTAATTAGGTTAATTGTTGTAAAAGCACATGGACACTGGAATATTTTGCCATGGCAGAAACTATAACCGTATAGATCTACATGTATATTATATCTAAACCCTTTCCCTGTTCATTATTCATTTAAGAAATATTGATGTATCATGAATATTTATATAAGCTGAATGTTAATATAAACCTTCTAAGGAATTTTTTACTCTGAAAAGAACTATAGAATCATATCTATATCATGTCTGACAGTCAGGTCAAGTAAAGAAGAGCAGACCCTGATCAGACAACAACTATAGGAGCCGTCTGATCAGGATCTACTCTGTTCGCAAAAGTGAAAAGGCATTTGGTAAACCCTTTCCTCCAGAAGGCTAAGGCTTTGCAAACTGTTAACAGAGTAGGTCCAGATCAGGATCTACTCTGTTCGCTCATGAAATAATATATTTAATTGCGATTCAGGACAATTGCCGATTCTCCTAGGACAGATTGCCATCGCATACAAGTATGTTAAAGTCACTTTTTTAAACCATTGTGATAAATAGAGCATTTGCTCCAAAGGAGCAAATGCTCTATTTATCTTAATGGTTTAAAATCTACAAAATAATGAACATTGTATTTTATATCCCCACAAACAAAGTTTTGGGGGGTTTACTGGAGTAACCATGTCCATCCGTCTGTTTATCTATCTGCCCGTCTGTCAGTCCGTCCATTCGTCCAGATCATAACTTCCAAAGTATAAAAGCTATTGACTTCAAACTTCATATACAGATAGATCACATGGACTGCAAATGCATTGCACAATGTTCGTAACTCTGTCTTCAGTACTTCTGGAGTTATTGCCCTTGTTTATTTTTCTCAAAATTTGGCTTGTCCGGATCATAACTTTCAAAGTGTAAAAGCTATTGACTTCAAACGTCATGTACAGATAGAACACATTGACCACAAATGCTGTGCACAAGGTCCATAACTCTGTCTTCATTATTTCAGGAGTTATTGCCCTTTGTTATTCTAGTGAAAATCTGGTTTGTCCGACTCATAGCTTCAAACATATAAAAGCTATTGACTTCAAACTTCATATTGAGATAGATCACATTCACCAAAAGTACAGTGCACACGGTTAGTAGCTCTGTCTTCAGTATTTTTGGAGTTATTGCCCTTTGTTATTTTTTTTTTTAAAATCCGGCTTGTCCGGATCATAACTTTCAAAGTATAAAAGCTATTGACTTCAAACTTCACATACAGATAGACCACACATTGACCACAAGTGCAGTGCACAATGTCCATAACTCTGTCTTCAGTGTCTTTGGAGTTATTGCCTTTTGTTATTTTTGTCAAAAATTGGCTTGTTTTAATAAACAAAGCTTTTTTATACGCCCACCTAATAAAGGTGGTCGTATATTGTCGTGGCCCTGTCCGTCCGTCTGTCCGTTCGTTCGTTCGTCCGTCCGTCAACATTTTGTTTGTCCGCTGTTTTCTGGGAAAACTATTTGACAGATATTAATGAAACTTCACACAAATGTTAAATGCATCAAGATCTGTAGCTGAGTTGATTCTGAGGTTCATTTTATTTTTCATTTCAGAGTTATGGCCCCTGTCTTTAAAAAATATGCAAATAGTTTGTCCGCTGTTTTCTGGGAAAACTATTTGAGAGATATTAATGAAACTTCACACAAATATTTAATGCATCAAGGATCTGAAGCTGAGTAGATTCTTAGGTTCATTTGATTTGTCGTTTTGGAGTTATGGCCCTTTTACTTAAAAAATAATGCAAATACATTAAAAAATAGTTTGTCCGCTGTGTTCTGGGAAAACTATTTGACAGATATTAATGAAACTTCACACAAATGTTAAATGCATCAAGATCTGAAGCTGAGTCGATTCTGAGGTTCATTTTATTTGTCGTTTCGGAGTGATGGCCCTTGTCCTTAAAAAATATGCAAATAGTTTGTCCGCTGTTTTCTGGGAAAACTATTTGAGAGATATTAATGAAACTTCACACAAATATTTAATGCATCAAGATCTGAAACTGAATTGATTCTGAGGATCATTTGATTTTTCGTTTCAGAGTTATGGCCCTTGTCCTTAAAAGATAATGCAAATAGTTTGTCGGCTGTTTTCTGGGAAACTGTTTGAGAGATATTGATGAAACTTCACAAAAATGTTTAATATATCATGATCTAATGCTGAGTCGATTTTGAGGTTTATTTGATATGTTGTTTCGGAGTTATTGCCCTTTTACTTAAAAAAAATTGCAAATATATGCAAATAGTTTGTCCACTGTTTTCTGGCAAAACTGTTTGACAGATATTAATGAAACTTCATAAACATGTTTAATGCATCAAGACCTGAAGCTAAGTCGATTCTGAAGATCATTTGATTTGATGTTTCGGAGTTATGGCCCTTGCACTTAAAAAAATAATGCAAATCTATGCAAATATGAGGATGGCCATAACTTTTTCATTTGAAATGATATTTACTTCAATTTTTTTACATGGTTAAACCTTAATGTGAATTTTCACATATATTACGGGGATTTTGATATGTCATTTTATTCAAAAGTTATGGTCCTTGAACTTCGTGTGTTCATTGCTTTGTTAGTCGGTCAACTTTTAGTTTGTCTGTGGTTTTCTGGGAAAACTATTGAAATGATATAAATGAAACTTAATACAAATGTTTTAAGCAACAAAATTTGAAGCTGAGTTCATTCAGTTTGTCTTTACAGGGTTATGGAACAGATAAGCGTTGGCACCCGCTTGTGCTCTGGTTTAATTACTTTCAAACAGATGCTTTACTTGCAACATATGTTTATTTGCTGTTTTATACTTTTTCTTGACATTGTCTACAATAAAATTTTCATCATAAATACATTTACTCTTTTTTTCTCCCATTTCAAAATCTGTTAACAATTTCAGGTGATTGCCATTATAGATTGTAAAACTATACAACCATTCTTGATTATCTACATGAATTGTTTGCGAGGTTCCAATATTTAATTAATTTTAAACTTATTTTTGTATAAATTTATATAAATATATTTATATATAATGTTTTCAGAAGATCAAGATTTCTTGACACTGTTCAACTTATACCTTTACTAAATTATACTTCAAATTTGGAAATTGGGTTTGAAATATTTACATAAAACATGCAAAATGCCAGCTACCACCAGATAAGATTTCAGCATCTGGGAACATAAAAAATAACTCGCAAACAAACACCCAAATACAGTAGAATCTCTCTAGACCGAACAGAAAATAAACATTATTTTCGAGGATTCAAAACAGGTGGCTGCTTGATGCAGGCTGACAGCGATACGGAAACTTCTGCCGGAGCTTTTTGTATAGTTGGTCAGCATACAGCAGTCTTTAATGCCCAGTCATAATGTTTATATTCGTCCGGTTTAGAGAGGTTCTACTGAATAACACACGTTTTCTTTCCAAAAACACAGATCCCTTCAGTACTATCAGTACTTTGATTGTTATAGTTGTTGTATAACAATGTAAATGAACCCGATACGTGGCGAATGTCTTATTCTGCTCTGATGCTGAAATTGTTGTCAAAGTGATTGTGCAAGTACTGATTAGGCCCTAAACCCCCGCTTTTACAAAGACAATCCACACCCAATTCGATTCAGACTTTATTTATGCACATGTATGCACAGTAAACGTACCTGTAAATTGCAGTATAGCCGCTCCTTCCAACGCCCATTTTTGAATATTATAAAACCGTCACTTTGACGTCATCCAAATGACGTCGGAATAGCGCCAATCACTCTATAAAGTTTAACTGTTCTCATGCTGAAAAATAGTGTCTGCTTAACCGCTGATATGCTGGAAGTTTTACTAACGTCTGATTCTTTCAATCCTTTGAGAAACTAATGCACTTGGAAGGCCCCTTTCTATCCACAAATGTAATGAGCTGGCTATTATACATATATTATAAGCCCTTACCTTACAGTATGAGGCCCCTGGGGGGAAGCACAACGATGCCTAGATTAACAACGCTTATTAACTGCTACAAATATTAAACTTTGCAGTATAATAAAATCGTTATACAGATCATTGGCGGGATATCTGACTTTTTATTCCCTGCTGAGGAAAATACATGTAGCCCTCGCCTAACGGCTCGGGCAACATGAATTTCCTCAGCAGGAAACAAAAAGTCAGATACCCCGCCAATGATCTGTATAACTAATAATATTTATTTCACCATTTCAACGCTGAATTTTCAAATAGAATATTCCAAAATTTAAACAGGTGTGATATAGTTGTCTCTTAGCTTTGTAAATATGGGATTTGACTGCAGGCTAAAGGTGACAACTGCGTTAAGGATGTACATGTACTTATCTATTACATTTCTACGAAAGACCGGTGATTACTTCAAGCTTCAAACTTCAGACGTCATACTTGAAACTTCACACTTCAAACTCCGTGGTATTGTAGAATATACAGTAGGTAAAGTATATAAGTAAAGTACACAATAGGTAAAGTATTATAATTCCATAAGCAGACAGAGCAGACCCTGGTCAGATGGCTCCTATAGGAGTCGCCTGATCTGGGTCTGATGTGTTTGCAAATGCGTGAAAAAGGCATTTCTATTAGGGAAATGGTTAGGCGATCATTTTGATTGCACAAAGGAACATTGACAAGCACATGATATCTTAATGCAGTGCAGTAATGTAGTGATTTTTGCCTGTATTTAGTTATCACATGTCTAACTGTTTCCTTGTTAATTATTCATGTAAGACAATGGCACCATGGATATTTATTTAGTGATATGTTTAAAATAATATATGTACACATGGATGTTTCGTGATGGTTAAAACAGTAGAGTCGTCTAATCTAGGTCTACTCTGCTTGAAACAACGCACTTGTCTGAAAGACAGGGTTAAAGATCAAAAACGTTTGTATGAAGAAAAGGAACGATTTATACCTCTGTGTGATGGTCGCTTAAGACAGGTTTTACTGTACTCGAAACAATGATTACATCACAAGGGTGAATTACAAATATGGTGTAACTAGATCCTAAAAGGACAATTTTTATGAATCAGCGTCTAGTCAGGATCCAAACTGTTTGATACTCGTATTGCGTTTTAAAACTTTACTCCGTGAATATTCATGTAAGAGAGAATGACGTTAGGAATCATATATGTAGAATCATATCTGTGTTATGCCAGAAGCAAACAGAGCAAACCTTGATCAGACGGCTCCTATAGAAGCCGTCTGAACTGGATCTACCAAGTTTACAAAGCCGTATTTATGGAGTAAATGGTTAAACGAATTTTAAAACTAAACAAAAGCTGTCACAGTCACGTGACAAATGCCCCCAAAAATTGTACCATGTGACCTTGACTTTTGACCCATGGACCAAGGAGTTGAACGCGACACACCATCTGTGTGTGGTAAACATTTGCACCAGGTTATTTTGAAATCCATTCACAGATAAAAAAAAAAAAAAGATAAGACGGATGGACAGACGGACATACGGACGGACAATGTAATTACTACATGCCCGGCGTTGGGGGCATAAAAAAGATATCCTATTATAGTTTGAGGAATACAATTATTTCTGTAAGTTGTTATAAAGGATAAAGTTAAAATGAAGTCATAAAGTAAACACGTGACAATATGATGGATAACCGGATGTTTGTGTCTCGGAGATAAAACTGAATCTATACAGATTCTAGGAAACAGAAATGTTTAAATTTCTTGGAGATAAGGTACGTGACTTTCTTAGTGACTTTATTGTATATCTATTGTAAATCTTTCATTGTCTGGATAAATAATCATGCGGTTCGTTCCGATTATTGATTTCATACATGTGCAGCGCTTTTGAACGCACATATCCTGTGTGAAAAGAGCGCTATATAAATGTGGTATATAATAATAATAATAATATAATAATCAAGAGGAATTTGACAAGTTGTACTGCGTGTATTATGACATTTTATTACTGATAATAGTGAAGTTAAGTTTGTACCTGTCGTGTACCTAGTGTAGCTTCTATAATACCACAACATTTGCGGTGTGTGTTTGGTTCGTTATACAGTCTGATGGAAACTCATTTCGAGTATACAGTAAACCCCCTCTAATGCGACCACCTAAAAGATGTATTACTATGGGTGGTAGAGGCAGGTGGTAGCTTAATGCAGGACAAAAGTAATGCAGAAAGCTTCTCTAGGAGCTTTCCGTATTACTTTTGTCGTACATTAAGCAACCACCTGCTTATAACGACAGCCGTGTTTATTCATTAAGTGGTCGCATTAGATGGGTTCTACTGTACTGCTAAAAAATGTGTGCGTGTCTACTATGACAGACATGTCATCATCGACTTCTACACCGCAAAATAGATAAAAGAAAAAGTTCAAAGTTCAAAACAAACGCTATCTATCATCATCCGGCTATCTTGCAGAAATTGAAGAAAAACAAACTTTAAGGCGGTGCTTCCATCTTCCCCCTATTGTGTGTTTGTTTTGTCTTTGTGCGTCTCTTGTTTTGTTTTTTTATAGTTATGTACATTTGCTGTTTCCTTGTGTTGCTGTTCGGGCAACTATTTGTTCTGTGTGTGGTGTTTCCTGCATGACTCATTTTTGTACTTTTACTGACCTTTCTGAAATAGAGACATCAACAATCGAAGAGGATAAAACATTAGTTCATCTACCGCAATATTCCCTGAAGCCAGATCATCTGAAATGCATTGTCGAAATACTTCGTGAATCTTCCAGGCCTGATTTCTGAACTGTCGCAAGGGTTGGCGCAACCGATAATAAACATCAGGTGTAATTGATTGTCTCAAAAAATGAGGAAGCTACTCCAAAGAAAGAAAAAGAGTCACCAAAAGCAGACAATGAGTCGCTTCGGGGTAGAGGGTCGTGTCTTACCGCATAAAAGTATAGTAGATGAGTCCACTGATAATATTTAATAGCTGAAATGGCTTCTGATATCGGTGTTTCCATGCCACCTAGGAGATCGACAGATACAATCGGACTGGTTAACCCTTTCCTGACCACTCACGTAGTTCGATTACGTCTTAGCGATCACGAATTCGGGCCAGAGCCATAGCCAAGATATTAATAAGGGCCTTACTGTACACGTTATAGAAGTAATTTGCTGTACGAACTTATACGGCTTGTTAAATCAGACTTATTAAATAGGATGTGGTCTAGTGATGGCACTATTCTTGTAAGGGACAATGCAAACAAAGGTCCACAGAATTGAATCTAAGGACGGGGAGGTCTGACCTCCTGTCTGACATCCTGTCAGTCCAGTGAACCCGTCCGCGATGAAACTAAACTCTAGCCTTTATGGTCACTGTGACGACCGTAAGTCTGTGTATTTTACCCGTCAGCCTACGAGGTCTGCTAGAGCTCTAATCTCATAACATTTATTACTTCCTTCAAAATACTGAAATCTATTGACCGAACTCAATCAAGCATGTACTCCTGATAGACATCAAATTGCTCAGCGTTTAGTCTGGGTCTAATTTGTTTGCAAATGCAAGCCAGGATTTGCCTTGCAGATACGGATTATGTGTGTGATAAGCTATATGTTCCATGAATTAAAAATATACCCTTCAGCAGGGTATGTCGGCATGCTTGCGATAGTCCTATTCCTGTTTTCTCTCCTGAAAAAGAGTTAAGATTTATTTTCCGAACAACCCGCATACTGTCGATATACACACGAAACATACAGTAAAACCCCTCTAATGCGACCACCTAAAAGACGAATATTTGTGGGTGGTAGAGGCGGGTGGTAGCTTAATGCCGGACAAAAGTAATGCAGCAAGCTCCTATAGGTTTATAAAGACACCCATGTTTATTCATTAAGTGGTCGCATTAGAGGGGTTCTACGGTATAAATATTTATTAGAATCAACTTTTTTTCGCCTTTTGTAGCATATCTACACATTTAACCATTTCGCTGCCAAACTCTGTCGTCTGCTAACTTTGTCGTCTGCTACAAATTTTCATTCTTTTCAATTTCTTCATTTTTGTTTCAAAAACATAGTAACAGTAAGAAACAGTTTGGATCCTGATTAGACGCCGAGTTATTTGGCGTCTCATCTGGATCCAAACTGTTTGCATAGGTAATCAGAGATCTGGCATTGGCAGCGAAAGGGTTAACTCTTCCCTTAATGAGCATTTATGCATGAATTGATGACTTAATGAATATTCATAAAGCTATTGTTTTTATAAAAAGAACAAAAAGCAAATAAAAGGAATTTATTGGCTTAGACAATAATCTTTAGCTTCATATCTATATAAATTCTGAAAATGGGTGATCCCTCGAAAGCAAAAGTAGAAATGCAAAAAGAGAAAATTTATTGAGTCTGTTCATGAGTAGTAATTTAAAGTGCAACACTACTCACGCCCCCTAGCACCGGCTTAAGCAGTATTCAATTTTCAAAACTAATAACATGAAAACTAATGATCCCGAAGGACCAGAAAATATAACAACACTGTGAATTCACATGCACACAGAGGAGACCCTGATCAGACGGCCCCTATGGAAGCCGTCTGATTTGGATTGGCTATGTTTGTGAAGGCATGAAAAGGGGGTTTAAATGAAGGAAATATGTTTTAATTGTTGCTGTACTTCGACATGTCTAAAATGGATTTTTTATCTGGTCACCAGAGTTCGAGTCAGTCAGTATTTGTTGTATAGGAAGTTGAGATCAAGTCTGTGTTTGGCTCAAAACCAGGGAATAGCCTGAGTAAAGATCGTACGACGTAAGGTATCGTGACTCCTGTTGAACCGTATATGCCACGGATCGAATATGTAACACGAGTGAAAAATTCGACCGAATGTGTCACACGTGTGATATATTTGGTCGAAAATGACACGCGCATCAGACGAATATGGTACATAAAATATGATATATTTGTGTGGCTTAAGATTTTATATGCACACAAAACTAACATGTTACACCCACAAAGGGGACACAAAAGTACGATAATAGCAATGAGTTCATCGCATTTGTTAATTGTTAACATTATCTCTTTTGAAAAAACACGTATTCTTTTTATTGAAATCATATGTATAAATTCTGAAGGGAGGTGATCCCCCGAAAGCAAAAATTGCAACACAAAAAGAGAAAAATGTAGACTCGGTTTTATTGAGTCTGTTCATGAGCAGTAATTGAAAGTGCAACACTGCTCACGCCCCCTAGCACCGGCTTAAGCAGTATTCAATTTTCAGAACAATGTGTACTGAAATTCATGATCTTGAAGGATCAGAAGGTATAACAACACTGAGAATGAAGTACGGGGCGACGTCTTACGGCCGCCACACAAGCACTTAACACCTGCTGTTGTGAAGATTATAAATTCTGAAGGGAGGTGATCCCCCGAAAGCAAAAATTGCAACACAAAAAGAGAAAATTGCAGACTTGGTTTTATTGAGTCTGTTCATGAATGTCACAAAGTTGTTTTGGCTAATAATAATAATCATCTTCATCATCATTTATGTCTATTTCAATATTTGACTCATTTATTCTTTTCTCGAATAGACATTCAGCAAAGTGAAATCTGGTATTGAACTAGATCATAGCTTTCATAATGAATTTTGAATTTCTTGTCTGATAGTCCGAGCTTTAACTATAAAGAACCAAACATGGATGTGTATATCATTATAAATCTTCCATTTATGATAGAATGTGTGCTAATTCTAATGTTTGGCATGCTTAATAGTTGTGTGTAAGTATTAGGTAAGATTGTAATGTCAAACTCTGATGTCTGTATGACACTACCTTTGAGTAACCACTGCACCATTTAATGTTTAACTGTACTGCCTTAAAATCGCATTTGTTCCATAGTTCTTTGCAAGCAGAGCATTCACGGGCCAGACGGATCCAATAAGAGTCATCTGATCAGGGCCTGCTCTCTGTTTGCGTATGAAATATCATAGATCTGATACAGTTTTTACTAGGGCCAAAGCCTGTCTAGTTCATATGCTACTATTAATGTCAAGTTAATTAATACGCATACATACGTCATTCCTTTAGGGTTTAAGACAGTAGTAGCTAGTATAAGATATCTATGTTAAGGTCAAATATATCTATTCACCAATTACGAATGTATACAGAGCAATATACACAGTCCAATTCTTATACATAATGTGCACCTCTCCGTTTGGATCAGTATAACAAAAAACCAGAAAATGTTGTGTATCTGTAATCATCGCTAGCATCCACTACCGCCCCGTCCACCTTGTAATTTTCTATCCACACTGATTGTCCATGCGCCAACCTCAGAATTACCTGATTTCCTCCTTGCAGACCATATGTCCCAGCATTGCCGTATTCAACTTTCCCGTCGACTTCATTTCTACTATTCACCACAAGTCTCAACAGAGTTTTTCTTGATGAAGACAAAAATTCGAAGGCAAACATATACACGCCATCATTGGGCGCGGAAAAGACTCCGGTATATTGGTTATAAGCTCCACCGTCGTTAATAAGTATTCTATTGAACTTCACCGTAGTCTCGTGTGCAAGGTGTTGGAGGCTGTGGTCAAGGTATGCTGAAAATGCTATTTTTGTCAATGAGCTTATACCTCGGACGTTTTGCTTATTTCCACTTAATTGGCCAAGATTTGCTTCATTATCTTGAGAGGGTTCCCCTTTCAGATCTTTCCTCGGTAAGCCCCGTTTCGATTGGTTGGCATTTAACAACAAAAGTAGTGCCTTGTCATTGCTTGTATGACTGATATTTGAATAACGTTCAGCACCAGAAGAGTTACCAGGAATGTGTACATCTGAAGCATCACTATTTTTGGGAACAGTGGATGGTCCATGTGAAGAACATTCGTTGCAAACCCTTTTCTTAACTTCGCCCAAATCATTCTGCACCCTTTGATAACTTTCATTTTGTAATACGTCTGTCAGTTGTGCTTTCATTTTATCACCAACCAATGCATCGACATAAACAAGCAATTCTGCTTTGACATCGTTGTAAACTCTTTGACGTACAGTTTCGACTATGTCCTTTTCAATTTCCTTTCTGAGTTCGTCCTTCAGACTCTTTCTCAACTCTGATTTTAGCTCACTAATTAGTGTTGGCAACAATTCCTTTGTATATTCTTTGACTGCATTAACTAAATCCTCACTCCTAGCAGGTTCTTCATGAAATTCACTCGACTTACATTGTACACTTATACATACTTGAAATAACACCACAAGTTTCAAACTGCTGAAGTTATACAGAAACACCATGGTTAGGCATTAAGTCTGTATCTTTGTTAAGATGACCCTTGACAAACGATACAATATGCACCGAATTCATACATAAATTTCAGATAAGAAACGCATGTCTGTTTGACACTTTTATCATTTTGTTTCTGTTCGTTGTGGACATTCGATATATAACCAGGTTGAAATTTGCAAAAATACCAAACACAAGGGACATAATACTTTCTCTAATAAATATATATTTGACCCTGTCTAATGGACTATTCCAAAATTTAAACAGGTGTGATATAGTTGTCGCTTAGCCTTATAAATATGGCAGCTGACTGCAGGTTAACGGTGAGAACTGCGTTAAGGATGTACTTATCTATTGCATTTCTACGAAAGACCGGTGGTGACTTCAAACTTAAGACTTCATATTTGAAACTTCGCACTTCACACTTCAAACTCCGTGGTATTGTAGAATACACAATAGGTACAGTATATAAGTAAAGTACACAATAGGTAAAGTATTATAATTCCATAAGCAGACAGAGCAGCCCCTGGTCAGATGGCTCCTATAGGAGCCGCCTGATCTGGGTCTGATGTGTTTGCAAATGCGTGAAAAAGACATTTCTATGAGGGGAAAAGGTTAGGCGATCATTTTGATTACACAAATGAATCTTGAAAAGCACATGCATTACATTAATGTAGAAGATGCAGTACCTTTGGTCTGTATTTAGTTACCACACGCCTTTACTGTTTCCTTGTTAATTATTCATGTAAGACATAATGGCACCATGGGTATTTATTTAGTGATATTTTAAAAAAAGTATATGTACACATAAATGTTTCGTGATGGTTGAAACTGCTTAATGGGCCGTCTAATCTAGGTCTACTCTACTTGAAACAACGCGCCTGTCTGAAAGACAGGTTTAAAGATCAAAATCGTTTGTATGAAGGAAAGGGACGATTTATACCCCAATGTGATGGTCACTAAAGACAGGTTTTACTGCAGTTGAAACAATGATTACATCACAAGGGTGAATTACAAATATGGTGTTAATAGATCCTAAAAGGACACTTTTTATGAATCAACGTCTAGTCAGGATCCAAACTGTTTGATACTCTTATTGCATTAACTTAATGATTTTAAAACTTTACTCCATGAACATTCATGTAAGAGATAATGACGTCATGAATCATATATGTAGAATCATTTCTATGTTACGCCAGAAGCAAACAGAGGAGACATTGATCAGACGGCTCCTATAGGACCAGGGAGTTGAACGCGACATATTATCTTTGTGTGGTGAACATTTGTGCCAGATTATTTTGAAATCCATTCACAGATAAAAACGTTATAGAAGGGACACAAAATTTGGAACGCACGGATAGACGGGCGGACGGACGGACGGACGGACAGACGGACGGACGGACGGACGGACGGACAGACACTGTAATTACTATATGCCCGCCGTTGGGACCATAAAAATAAAAAGGTATCCTATTACAGTTTGAGGAATACAATTATTTGTGTAACTTGTTATAAAGGATAAAGTTAAAATGCATTCATAAAGTAAACACGTGACAATATGGTGGATAACCGGATGTTTGCGTCTCGGAGATAAAACTGTGAATCTATACAGATTCTAGGAACACAAATGTTTAAATTCCATGGAGACAAGGTAACAAGAGGAATTTAACAAGTTGTACAGCGTATATTATAACATTTTATCATTGATAATAGTGAAGTTTGTACCGTTCGTGTACCTTCTATAGTACCACAACATTTACGATGTGTGCTTGGTTTGTTATGTATACAGTCTATTGGAAACTCATTTCGAGTATACAGTAAAACCCCTCTAATACGACCACCTTAAAGAGTTATTATGTTGGGTGGTAGAGGCAGGTAGGAGCTCAATGCATTACTTTTGTCCTACATTAAGCAACCACCTGCTTATAATGACAGAGGGGTTCTACTGTACTGCCCATAAACGTATGCGTGTCTACTATTTCATCATCGACTTCTACATCGCAAAATAGATAAAAAAAAGTTCAAAGTTCAAAACAAACGTTATCTAACATCATCCGGCTATCTTGCAGAAATTTAAGAAAAACAAACTTACTGACATTTCTGAAATAGACGCATCAACAATCGAAGAGGATAATACTTTAGTACATCTTCCACAATATTTCATGATGCCAGATGGTCTGAAATGCATTGTCGAAACACTTCGTGAATCTTCCAGATCAGAATTTAACGATATTTCTGAACTGTCGCAAGGGTTGGCGCAACCGATAACAAACATCAGGTGTAATTGACAAACTAGAAAAGTGTGCCTGTAAGACACAGTGATGTCCCCGTGTATGTGCTTGCATAGCTGCACATAAAATTCCTAAGTCATTTGAGGGTTATATCAGTTTCTTGTTTGATTGCATATAAGTGCCATTAACTGGTATGTTATCGACATTACATATTTGCAGCAGTGATATTGAAATGGCAAATAAATGTTGTCACATGAAACTGTACCAATATACTTGAAATAATGATATGTATGACATCATTATTGTATTGAAATTACATGTATGACAATGCTATTTAACTCGTTGAAAACACTGATCAGAGCTATATCAGTTTCTTTTTTAATACAGTTATGAAACTTTAGTTTGTTCTTTGAAGTAAATACCGCTTTCCACATGAACTGAAAGTCACTTTCAGTTGTGCAGAAACAGCAATAACGCTAAATAAGATGGCGATAAATTGAATGTGACAATGATTTTGTTGATGATAATGGTCGTAATGAGGACAAACGTTACTACACGGACAGCAGCAAATTTGATCGTACATTCTAGTATACATCGAGTAAGGCTCAATTAAATGCAATGTTCGATTGATTCCATTCGATTGATATTGCTTAATTTAAATGCCGAAATACGTATTTCAAATGAGTTGAAGACAGCATCGGAACGATCACCACAGTTTGGCAGGCATGGATTCTAGACACATATTTATAACGTTCTTTAGGGATTGTTAAACCGTAGAATAACGTAAGAAGAAAGCATAAATATGAAATAAACGTTCCGTCAATGGCACAATAGTATGAAATAAACATTCCATCAATGGCGCAATAGTATGAAATAAATGTTCCGTCAATGGCACAAAAGTATTAAATGAATATTCTGTAAATGGCTCTCGGTAAAGTTTATTACATGCGTGACCTACATTAAGTTTGGAATTCCATTAATTTCGCCTCAGGAGCAGCTTTATCAGTGTTGGGGACCTGATGAATTAAACTGTCACCGAATGTGATTTTATATTCTCATGAACACCATTAAACATTTCAATGATCAGCCAGTAGCACAACCTGTAGTATCACACACATATATTATTTCATTAGCAAACAGAGCAAACTCAGATCAGACGGCTCATTCAGGGGCCATCTGATCCTAATTTACTCTGTTTGAAAGGGCGTCAAAATACGTTTTATTAGGTAAAGGGTTAGGCTTTGTAAGAAGTTTCTACACGTTTTCACCATTTGACAAACAGTGGGACCACAGTGCCATTTATGCATTCTCTCCTCAAAAGTTCTCTTTCGATATGGCTGTGACAATTGCATACAATAGTTGATATCAAACAATTGTTGCCAATTAAGGATTTTGCTTAACTCTTTACTCCATAAATATGGCTTTTTGTGCCTTTGCAAACAGAGCAGACCCAGATCAGACGGCTCTTATAGGATCGTCTAATCAGGGTGTGCTCTGTTTGCTTTTGAAATTAAATTGTTTGATTGCCATAATAGAAATGAATCTAATTAATATTCATGACGTTGTTTATCTCTTACATGAATATTCATGGAGTTAAGAATTAATAACAATTATTTTTTATAGAAAATATAATATCTACGAGTATGTCCTATTTACGTTTTAAAAGATACAGAATATTGTTCAATACTCAGTTAGAAATCTACTCATATTAACCCTTCGCTTGCTATTCACGTTAATATACCTACGTACCTGTAAATAGTGAAGACCCAGATGAGACAGCTCCTGTAGGAGCTGTCTCATCAGGGTCTGCACTATTTACAAGTTGATTGTGCAACCAGTGCACTCCACAGCAGTGATTGCATAGAGAAATACTTGTACACAGTGAAGATATATGTAATTATACAACAGGGCATGGGTAAAGAAGGAGAAATGTATTCTAAAATTCAGCAAGCGAAGGGTTAAATAGTATGACGCACTTATTCACTTTTCTCGTGCACAGTAGCACCTCTCTTGAGCATCCTACAACTAGAGGTCTAAGTATGGGTCTGCAAGGCAGCTGGTAGCTTAATTCAGGTCACAGGTAATACAGAAAGCTCCTATAGACTCTGCATTAAGCAACTATCTGTTTTTTAACTCACCTATGGTAAAAATGAAATGTCCGCTTAAGACAGGTTTTACTGTATGGAAATGTGGTGCTCTAAATAAATTTGAACATACGTTAATTTAATCACAGGATCACAGGACCCTAGTCTTGTTATGTCTAATTACAGTCAATGCTTAAACGCAGGTAAACCAGTGAATACATTGATTATGCCATTACCACCAGTAATACTGCACCGAGGAACTCTACAACAGGTCTAATTTTGGACTTAAAAAAGTTTGCCTTACATTTACAATATAAGTTTAACTTCGAAAACCATCACTCGTAATTAGCTTTAATTGCGCTTTGACATGTCACAAGAGAATACGAACTACCCTCAGAGCAACAGATAAAGGTGTTTACTCAAATACAGTAAAACCCCGCTAATGCGACCACCTAAAAGAGGTAAAATTCTGAGCGCTAGCTGCAGGTGGTAGCTTATGCAGGACAAAAGTAATGCAGAAAGCTCCTAGAGGAGCTTTCTGCATTACTTATGTCCTGCCTTAAGTAACCACCTGCTTATAAAGACACTCATGTGTATTCATTAAGTGATCGCATTAGAGGGGTTCTACTGTACTAGAATCGTCATTTGTCCACCAATCCCTATGTTGTGACCACTCTTTAGAATCGTCTCGAATAGACGATACTAAAGAGTGATCACAACATAGGGTTTGGTGGAAAAATAAAGAAGTAAACATTGAAAATGTTTTATCTAGACCTATGGTACTGCTGAAATAATTTGGATATCTACGGTTTTACCCTTGTCATGGTAAGTGCAATCCTATATAGACGATTCTGAAGAGTGGTCACAGCATAGGGTTTGGTGGAGAAATAAAGAAGGTATTCATGAAAATGTTTTATTAGGCCTATGATCCTGGTGGAATAATTGGGATATTTGCGGTTTTACCCTAGTCATGGTAAGTGCGATCCTGTAGAGACGATTCTGAAGAGTGGTCACATCATAGGGTTTGGTGGAGGAATAAAGAAGATAACATTGAACATGTTTTATTAGTCCTATATGACCCTGCTGAAATAACTGGGATATCTGTGGTTTAACCCTTACCATGGTCTCAAATAGCTTGGATCCGGTGTAACGAAGTAAAGTGACCCCCATAGAATACTGACCCCCCCGGTCAGTATTTTTTAAAATATAGTGACACCCCGGTCATAGTATTTTGACCCCGGTCATAATATTACGACCCCTGCACACGAAGAAAACTGACCCCTTACGAAGAATTGTGACCCCCATAGAATAGTGACTCCCTGTCTTTGTTTCAACAAAACATACACCCGCACGCCTGCGCACACACGCACGCACGCACGCACACACACAACACGCATGTACATACACAATTACACACACGCACGCATGCACGCACACATACCGGTACACATATGCACGCACGCACGCACATATACCGATACTTACACATACACTTAGAAACACTCGCATACATGCAAGCACACAAACACTCACGCACGCACTCACGCGCACGCAGGAGCACATGTACCAGCATGCATATATAAAGAGATCACTTAATAAATTGTAAAATGTTGCATTGACTTCTATCTGACGTAAATACATGTAGCTGTTAAAATTTCAATAATCTAAGTTCTAACTTAAAATTTCGTGGATGGAAAACTGTGTCAGTCACTGTAAAACTAAAAAAACGTCCTAGGGTTTATATATCTCAACTTATTCGTTTTGCTAAAGCTTTGTTGCAACCTGAATTGTAATAACAACCGGAATTGTAGTAAACTTTATTACAAAACTGGTTATGATGCGAAAACGTTATTACAATTGGTGGTCAACCTGAATTGTAATAACAACCTGAAGTGTAATAAAATAATTTTGTGTCTGTATTTGTGTGTCTATGTGAGTATGAATGTGCGCACGTGCTAGTATGTTGATAGTATGTGTATGCGTGTAGTTTGTATGGGAGGGGCGCATGCGTGTGCGCGCATGTGTACATGTATGAAGTAATACATCAGATATTCTAGATGATAGTACAACGACTTAGAATTTTTTATTACAAAAACTGGTTATGATGCGAAAACATTATTACAATTGGTGGTCAACCTGAATTGTAATAACAACCTGAAGTGTAATAAAATAATTTTGGGTCTGTATTTATGTGTCTATGTGAGTATGAATGTGCGCACGTGCTAGTATGTTGATAGTATGTGTATGCGTGTAGTTTGTATGGGAGGGGCGCATGCGTGTGCGCGCATGTGTACATGTATGAAGTAATACACCAGGTATTCTAGATGATAGTACAACGACTTAGAAATATTTATTACAAAACTGGTTATGATGCGAAAACATTATTACAATTGGTGGTCAACCTGAATGGTAATAACAACCTGAAGTGTAATAAAATAATTTTGTGTCTGTATTTATGTGTCTATGTGTGTATGAATGTGCGCACGTGCTAGTATGTTGATAGTATGTGTATGCGTGTAGTTTGTATGGGAGGGGCGCATGCGTGTGTCTGTATTTGTGTGTCTATGTGAGTATGAATGTGCGCACGTGCTAGTATACACATTTTATCAACATACTAGCACGTGCGCACATTCATACACACATAGACACATAAAACTGACACAAAATTATTTTATTACACTTCAGATTGTTATCACAATTCAGGTTGACCACCAATTGTAATAACGTTTTCGCATCATAACCAGTTTTGTATTAAATTGTATTACAATTCCGATTGTTATTACAATTCAGGTTGCAACAGAGCTTGTTCATCTATTTACGATTTTAATACATGTGCTCCTCCGTGCGCGTGATGTTCCCCGTGCTCCATCTTACGGGGTTTATATATCTCAACTTATTCGTTTTGCTAGAGCTTGTTCATCTATTGACGATTTTAACAGTCGAAATCTCATTTTAACTGAAAAACTGCTTAAGCAAGGATATAGATACCATAAACTAAGAAAAACTTTCTCTAAATTTTACTATCGAAATCTCTCGCTTATTGGCAAGTACCAATGTAATCTCAAGGCGCTTCTGCGACACGGTATTTCACATCTGGAATTTTATGGTGATGTGATTTACAAACTTCGTAAAATTATTGGACATACCCATTTTCTCACTTTGTTCATCAAATATGTTAAAGAATTCATTAAAAAGGGATATGATCCTGTAGTACTACAACATACTGCATGTTTGGTTGTCAACCCTTTTACAGTTGGCAATCACGCTGGTCTCTTTGCATGTACGCCGACAAGAAAGGTTTAGTACTCTATGACGGCGACCTCTTAAATCCAGAAATGGAAGGAGAATGTCGGATATCTGTACTATTTCGTTTTAGTCGTACCCTTTATTACTTTTCTACAGTTACTCTGTTTGCAGCTCAATCATTGAGTACACTAGCGATAGGTGGATACAGTTTGTTCACTTAAATGTTTTTACGTTATACATGCACTTTACCACTGTATTTACCATCACGGTTGTTGTAGATTAGTCGGAGAGGGGATACGTTTATTTACACTGTTTGTCTTTTAGGGTGGAGATGGAATTAGTGTGAGGTTGGGCGCCCATAAACCGGTTTAACCCCCCAGTGACTTTTGTCACTGACCGTTCCAAGGCGGTACTTCCATCTTCCCCCTATTATATGTTTTTTTTTGTCTTTGTGCGTCTCTTTGTGTTTTTCTAGTTATGTACATTTGCTGTTTCCTCGTGTTGCTGTTCGGGCGGCTGTTTGTTCTGTATGTGGTGTTTCCTGCATGACTCATTCTTGTACTTTCATTTGGCAGTGGATTTTCGTATGGTAAATGCTGTGTGCAATGCCACATATCATATCCATATTTTGAAAACATTTGTAATTTATCACCTATTGAAATTAATTGAAATAAATCTCATCGAAGTGAGGCAACATAGGGGTTCGACATCATGCCTTTTGAATTATTTTAGCGAAGCGGGAAATAATAATTGTTGTTGCTGTTGTGTTTGCTTCGTCTACCACCACCATCACCGTCACTAGTACTACTACTACTACTACTACTACTACTACTACTATAATTACTGCCACTACTACTACTACTACTACTACTACTACTACTGCTGCTATTAATCCCACTACTACAATACTACTCCTCCTACTACTACTCCTACTCCTCCTACTACTACTACTATTACCTACCTACCTACCTACCTACCTACCTACCCAATAACCCACCCACCCACCCACCCAAAACCCACCCACCCACTAAAGCACAAACCCAACCACCCACAAACCCACCCACCTACTACTGCCGCTGCTGCTGCTACAACTGCTACTACTACTATTCCTACTTCCTACTACCTCCTCCTACTACTACATATACTACTGCTACTACCTATACTACTACTACCTATACTACTACCTATACTACTACTTATACTACTACTATCTAACTATCTACCTATCTACCTGTCATGACTAAAGCGCGCAATACTAATTGAACCCAAGTATTTTGTACATAGGGGGTCACATTTTCTGACGAATATCGACCCCGGTCAGTATTTTTAAAAAAAAATAGCGACCCCCGGTCATAGTGCTTTGAAAGACACACGTTCATTATATGTTGAACAGTTCCTGCGACTTTAATCTACCTCCTGTATAATTTAAAGAAAGGGTTTAACTTTACTCGTAAACTATTTAATCTTGGTCATAACTGTTACAGATGTAGTGACCCCCGGTCATAGCACAATTTCAGCCCTGTTTATCATATCATGGCTAATGCGCGCCTTGCTAATTGAACCCAAGTATTTTGTACATAGGGGGTCACATTTTCTGAAGAATATCGACTCCAGTCAGTATTTTTTAAAACATAGCGACCCCCCCCCCCGGTCATAGTGCTTTGACACACGTTCATGATATGATGAACAACTCCCGCGAACTTAATCTACCGCCAGTATAATTTAAGAAAGAGTTTAACTTTACTCGATTTTATTTAACCTTAGTCATAAATATTACAGATGTAGTGACACCCGGTCATAGCAATTTCAGCCGTGTTTATCCTATCATGACTAAAGCGCGCAATACTAATTGAACCCAAGTATTTTGTACATAGGGGTCACATTTTCTGAAGAATATCGATCCCCGGCAGTATTTTTAAAAAAATTACGACCCCCGGTCATAGTGCTTTGACACACGTTCATGATATGTTGAACAGTTCCCGCGACTTTAATCTACCCCCTGTATAATTTAAAGAAAGGGTTTAACTGGGATACGTTTATTTACACTGTTTGTCTTTTAGGATGGGGATGGAATAAGGGTGAGGTTGGGCGTCCATAAACCGGTTTAACCCCCCAGTGACTTTTGTCACTGACCGTTCCAAGGCGGTACTTCCATCTTCCTCCTATTGTATGTTTGCCTTGTCTTTGTGCGTCTCTTGTTGTTTTTTCTACTTATGTACATTTGCTGTTTCCTTGTGTTGCTGTTCGGGCGAGTGTTTGTTCTGTATGTGGTGTTTCCTGCATGACTCATTTTTGTACTTTTACTCGTAAACTATTTAACCTTGGTCATAATTATTACAGATGTAGTGACCCCCGGTCACGGCAATTTCAGCCGTGTTTATCATATCATGGCTAATGCGCGCCTTGCTAATTGAACCCAAGTATTTTGTACATAGGGGGTCACATTTTCTAAAGAATATCGACCCCCGGTCAGTATTTTTTAAAAAATAGCGACCCCTGTCATAGTGCTTTGACACACGTTCATGATATGTTGAACAACTCCCTGCGAACTTAATCTACCGCCAGTATAATTTAAGAAAGAGTTTAACTTTACTCGATTTTATTTAACCTTAGTCATAAATATTACAGATGTAGTGACACCCGGTCATAGCAATTCCAGCCGTGTTTATCCTATCATGACTAAAGCGCGCAATACTAATTGAACCCAAGTATTTTGTACATAGGGGTCACATTTTCTGAAGAATATCGACCCCCGGCAGTATTTTTTTTAAAAAATTACGACCCCCGGTCATAGTGCTTTGACACACGTTCATGATATGTTGAACAGTTCCCGCGACTTTAATCTACCCCCTGTATAATTTAAAGAATGGGTTTAACTGGGATACGTTTATTTACACTGTTTGTCTTTTAGGATGGGGATGGAATAAGGGTGAGGTTGGGCGTCCATAAACCGGTTTAAAACCCCAGTGACTTTTGTCACTGACCGTTCCAAGGCGGTACTTCCATCTTCCTCCTATTGTATGTTTGCTTTGTCTTTGTGCGTCTCTTATTGTTTTTTCTACTTATGTACATTTGCTGTTTCATTGTGTTGCTGTTCGGGCGAGTGTTTGTTCTGTATGTGGTGTTTCCTGCATGACTCATTTTTGTACTTTTACTCGTAAACTATTTAACCTTGGTCATAATTATTACAGATGTAGTGACCCCCGGTCACGGCAATTTCAGCCGTGTTTATCATATCATGGCTAATGCGCGCCTTGCTAATTGAACCCAAGTATTTTGTACATAGGGGGTCACATTTTCTAAAGAATATCGACCCCGGTCAGTATTTTTTAAAAAATAGCGACCCCTGTCATAGTGCTTTGACACACGTTCATGATATGTTGAACAACTCCCTGCGAACTTAATCTACCGCCAGTATAATTTAAGAAAGAGTTTAACTTTACTCGATTTTATTTAACCTTAGTCATAAATATTACAGATGTAGTGACACCCGGTCATAGCAATTTCAGCCGTGTTTATCCTATCATGACTAAAGCGCGCAATACTAATTGAACTCAAGTATTCTGTACATAGGGGTCACATTTTCTGAAGAATATCGACCCCCGGTCAGTACTTTTTAACAAATAGCGACCCCCAGTCATAGTGCTTTGACACACGTTCATGATATGTTGAACAGTTCCCGCGACTTTAATCTACCTCCTGTATAATTTAAAGAAAGGGTTTAACTTTACTCGTAAACTATTTAACCTTGGTCATAATTATTACAGATGTAGTGACCCCCGGTCACGGCAATTTCAGCCGTGTTTATCATATCATGGCTAATGCGCGCCTTGCTAATTGAACCCAAGTATTTTGTACATAGGGGGTCACATTTTCTGAAGAATATCGACCCCAGTCAGTATTTTTTTTAAAAAATAGCGACCCCGGTCATTGTGCTTTGACACACGTTCATGATATGTTGAACAACTCCCTGCGAACTTAATCTACCGCCAGTATAATTTAAGAAAGAGTTTAACTTTACTCGATTTTATTTAACCTTAGTCATAAATATTACAGATGTAGTGACACCCGGTCATAGCAATTTCAGCCGTGTTTATCCTATCATAACTAAAGCGCGCAATACTAATTGAACCCAAGTATTTTGTACATAGGGGTCACATTTTCTGAAGAATATCGACCCCCGGTCAGTATTTTTTAAAATATAGCGACCCCCGGTCATAGTGCTTTGACACACGTTCATGATATGTTGAACAGTTCCCGCGACTTTAATCTACCTCCTGTATAATTTAAAGAAAGAGTTTAACTTTACTCGTAAACTATTTAACCTTGGTCATAATTATTACAGATGTAGTGACCCCCGGTCACAGCAATTTCAGCCGTGTTTATCATATCATGGCTAATGCGCGCCTTGCTAATTGAACCCAAGTATTTTGTACATAGGGGGTCACATTTTCTGAAGAATATCGACCCCCGGTCAGTATATTTTAAAAACTAGCGATCCCGGTCATAGTGCTTTGACACACGTTCATGAAATGTTGAACAGCTCCCTGCGAACTTAATCTACCGCCAGTATGATTTAAGAAAGAGTTTAACTTTACTCGATTTTATTTAACCTTAGTCATAAATATTACAGATGTAGTGACACCCGGTCATAGCAATTTCAGCCGTGTTTATCCTATCATGACTAAGGCGCGCAATACTAATTGAACCCAAGTATTTTGTACATATTGGGTCACATTTTCTGAAGAATATCGACCCCCGGTCAGTATGTTTTTTAAAAATAGCGACCCCCGGTCATAGTGCTTTGACACACGTTCATGATATGTTGAACAGTTCCCGCGACTTTAATCTACCTCCTGTATAATTTAAAGAAAGGGTTTAACTTTACTCGTAAACTATTTAACCTTGGTCATAATTATTACAGATGTAGTGACCCCCGGTCACAGCAATTTCAGCCGTGTTTATCATATAATGGCTAATGCGCGCCTTGCTAATTGAACCCAAGTATTTTGTACATAGGGGGTCACATTTTCTGAAGAATATCGACCCCAGTCAGTATTTTTTTTAAAAAAAATAGCGACCCCCGTCATAGTGCTTTGACACACGTTCATGATATGTTGAACAACTCCCTGCGAACTTAATCTACCGCCAGTATAATTTAAGAAAGAGTTTAACTTTACTCGATTTTATTTAACCTTAGTCATAAATATTACAGATGTAGTGACACCCGGTCATAGCAATTCCAGCCGTGTTTATCCTATCATGACTAAAGCGCGCAATACTAATTGAACCCAAGTATTTTGTACATATTGGGTCACATTTTCTGAAGAATATCGACCCCCGGTCAGTATTTTTTAAAAACTAGCGACCCCCGGTCATAGTGCTTTGACACACGTTCATGATATGTTGAACAGTTCCCGCGACTTTAATCTACCTCCTGTATAATTTAAAGAAAGGGTTTAACTTTACTCGTAAACTATTTAACCTTGGTCATAATTATTACAGATGTAGTGACCCCCGGTCACAGCAATTTCAGTCGTGTTTATCATATCATGGCTAATGCGCGCCTTGCTAATTGAACCCAAGTATTTTGTACATAGGGGGTCACATTTTCTGAAGAATATCGACCCCCGGTCAGTATTTTTAAAAACATAGCGACCCCTGTCATAGTGCTTTGACACACGTTCATGATATGTTGAACAACTCCCACGAACTTAATCTACCGCCAGTATAATTTAAGAAAGAGTTTAACTTTACTCGATTTTATTTAACCTTAGTCATAAATATTACAGATGTAGTGACACCCGGTCATAGCAATTTCAGTCGTGTTTATCCTATCATAACTAAAGCGCGCAATACTAATTGAACCCAAGTATTTTGTACATAGGGGTCACATTTTCTGAAGAATATCGACCCCCGGTCAGTATTTTTTAAAAAATAGCGACCCCCGGTCATAGTGCTTTGAAATACGTTCATGATATGTTGAACAGTTCCCGCGACTTTAATCTACCTCCTGTATAATTTAAAGAAAGAGTTTAACTTTACTCGATTGTATTTAACCTTAGTCATAAATATTACAGATGTAGTGACACCCGGTCATAGCAATTTCAGTCGTGTTTATCCTATCATAACTAAAGCGCGCAATACTAATTGAACCCAAGTATTTTGTACATAGGGGTCACATTTTCTGAAGAATATCGACCCCCGGTCAGTATTTTTTAAAAAATAGCGACCCCCGGTCATAGTGCTTTGACACACGTTCATGATATGTTGAACAGTTCCCGCGACTTTAATCTACCTCCTGTATAATTTAAAGAAAGAGTTTAACTTTACTCGTAAACTATTTAACCTTGGTCATAATTATTACAGATGTAGTGACCCCCGGTCACAGCAATTTCAGCCGTGTTTATCATATCATGGCTAATGCGCGCCTTGCTAATTGAACCCAAGTATTTTGTACATAGGGGGTCACATTTTCTGAAGAATATCGACCCCCGGTCAGTATATTTTAAAAACTAGCGATCCCGGTCATAGTGCTTTGACACACGTTCATGAAATGTTGAACAGCTCCCTGCGAACTTAATCTACCGCCAGTATAATTTAAGAAAGAGTTTAACTTTACTCGATTTTATTTAACCTTAGTCATAAATATTACAGATGTAGTGACACCCGGTCATAGCAATTTCAGCCGTGTTTATCCTATCATGACTAAGGCGCGCAATACTAATTGAACCCAAGTATTTTGTACATATTGGGTCACATTTTCTGAAGAATATCGACCCCCGGTCAGTATGTTTTTTAAAAATAGCGACCCCCGGTCATAGTGCTTTGACACACGTTCATGATATGTTGAACAGTTCCCGCGACTTTAATCTACCTCCTGTATAATTTAAAGAAAGGGTTTAACTTTACTCGTAAACTATTTAACCTTGGTCATAATTATTACAGATGTAGTGACCCCCGGTCACAGCAATTTCAGCCGTGTTTATCATATAATGGCTAATGCGCGCCTTGCTAATTGAACCCAAGTATTTTGTACATAGGGGGTCACATTTTCTGAAGAATATCGACCCCAGTCAGTATTTTTTTTAAAAAAAATAGCGACCCCCGTCATAGTGCTTTGACACACGTTCATGATATGTTGAACAACTCCCTGCGAACTTAATCTACCGCCAGTATAATTTAAGAAAGAGTTTAACTTTACTCGATTTTATTTAACCTTAGTCATAAATATTACAGATGTAGTGACACCCGGTCATAGCAATTCCAGCCGTGTTTATCCTATCATGACTAAAGCGCGCAATACTAATTGAACCCAAGTATTTTGTACATATTGGGTCACATTTTCTGAAGAATATCGACCCCCGGTCAGTATGTTTTTTAAAAATAGCGACCCCCGGTCATAGTGCTTTGACACACGTTCATGATATGTTGAACAGTTCCCGCGACTTTAATCTACCTCCTGTATAATTTAAAGAAAGGGTTTAACTTTACTCGTAAACTATTTAACCTTGGTCATAATTATTACAGATGTAGTGACCCCCGGTCACAGCAATTTCAGCCGTGTTTATCATATAATGGCTAATGCGCGCCTTGCTAATTGAACCCAAGTATTTTGTACATAGGGGGTCACATTTTCTGAAGAATATCGACCCCAGTCAGTATTTTTTTTAAAAAAAATAGCGACCCCCGTCATAGTGCTTTGACACACGTTCATGATATGTTGAACAACTCCCTGCGAACTTAATCTACCGCCAGTATAATTTAAGAAAGAGTTTAACTTTACTCGATTTTATTTAACCTTAGTCATAAATATTACAGATGTAGTGACACCCGGTCATAGCAATTCCAGCCGTGTTTATCCTATCATGACTAAAGCGCGCAATACTAATTGAACCCAAGTATTTTGTACATATTGGGTCACATTTTCTGAAGAATATCGACCCCCGGTCAGTATTTTTTAAAAACTAGCGACCCCCGGTCATAGTGCTTTGACACACGTTCATGATATGTTGAACAGTTCCCGCGACTTTAATCTACCTCCTGTATAATTTAAAGAAAGGGTTTAACTTTACTCGTAAACTATTTAACCTTGGTCATAATTATTACAGATGTAGTGACCCCCGGTCACAGCAATTTCAGCCGTGTTTATCATATAATGGCTAATGCGCGCCTTGCTAATTGAACCCAAGTATTTTGTACATAGGGGGTCACATTTTCTGAAGAATATCGACCCCAGTCAGTATTTTTTTTAAAAAAAATAGCGACCCCCGTCATAGTGCTTTGACACACGTTCATGATATGTTGAACAACTCCCTGCGAACTTAATCTACCGCCAGTATAATTTAAGAAAGAGTTTAACTTTACTCGATTTTATTTAACCTTAGTCATAAATATTACAGATGTAGTGACACCCGGTCATAGCAATTCCAGCCGTGTTTATCCTATCATGACTAAAGCGCGCAATACTAATTGAACCCAAGTATTTTGTACATATTGGGTCACATTTTCTGAAGAATATCGACCCCCGGTCAGTATTTTTTAAAAACTAGCGACCCCCGGTCATAGTGCTTTGACACACGTTCATGATATGTTGAACAGTTCCCGCGACTTTAATCTACCTCCTGTATAATTTAAAGAAAGGGTTTAACTTTACTCGTAAACTATTTAACCTTGGTCATAATTATTACAGATGTAGTGACCCCCGGTCACAGCAATTTCAGTCGTGTTTATCATATCATGGCTAATGCGCGCCTTGCTAATTGAACCCAAGTATTTTGTACATAGGGGGTCACATTTTCTGAAGAATATCGACCCCCGGTCAGTATTTTTAAAAACATAGCGACCCCTGTCATAGTGCTTTGACACACGTTCATGATATGTTGAACAACTCCCACGAACTTAATCTACCGCCAGTATAATTTAAGAAAGAGTTTAACTTTACTCGATTTTATTTAACCTTAGTCATAAATATTACAGATGTAGTGACACCCGGTCATAGCAATTTCAGTCGTGTTTATCCTATCATAACTAAAGCGCGCAATACTAATTGAACCCAAGTATTTTGTACATAGGGGTCACATTTTCTGAAGAATATCGACCCCCGGTCAGTATTTTTAAAAAAATAGCGACCCCCGGTCATAGTGCTTTGAAATACGTTCATGATATGTTGAACAGTTCCCGCGACTTTAATCTACCTCCTGTATAATTTAAAGAAAGAGTTTAACTTTACTCGTAAACTATTTAACCTTGGTCATAATTATTACAGATGTAGTGACCCCCGGTCACAGCAATTTCAGCCGTGTTTATCATATAATGGCTAATGCGCGCCTTGCTAATTGAACCCAAGTATTTTGTACATAGGGGGTCACATTTTCTGAAGAATATCGACCCCCGGTCAGTATATTTTAAAAAATAGCGATCCCGGTCATAGTGCTTTGACACACGTTCATGAAATGTTGAACAGCTCCCTGCGAACTTAATCTACCGCCAGTATAATTTAAGAAAGAGTTTAACTTTACTCGATTTTATTTAACCTTAGTCATAAATATTACAGATGTAGTGACATCCGGTCATAGCAATTTCAGCCGTGTTTATCCTATCATGACTAAGGCGCGCAATACTAATTGAACCCAAGTATTTTGTACATATTGGGTCACATTTTCTGAAGAATATCGACCCCCGGTCAGTATGTTTTTTAAAAATAGCGACCCCCGGTCATAGTGCTTTGACACACGTTCATGGTATGTTGAACAGTTCCCGCGACTTTAATCTACCTCCTGTATAATTTAAAGAAAGGGTTTAACTTTACTCGTAAACTATTTAACCTTGGTCATAATTATTACAGATGTAGTGACCCCCGGTCACAGCAATTTCAGCCGTGTTTATCATATAATGGCTAAAAAAATAGCGATCCCGGTCATAGTGCTTTGACACACGTTCATGATATGTTGAACAACTCCCTGCAAACTTAATCTAGCTCCAGTATAATTTAAGAAAGAGTTTAACTTTACTCGATTTTATTTAACCTGTGTCATAATTCTTACAGATTTAGTGACCCCCGTCATAACAATTTCAGTCGTGTTTATCCTATCATGACTAAAGCGGGCAATACTAATTGAACCCAAGTATTTTGTACATATTGGGTCACATTTTCTGAAGAATATCGAACCCCCGATCAGTATTTCTTAAAAAATAGCGACCCCGGTCATAGTGCTTTGACACATGTTTATGATATGTTGAACAGTTCCCGCGAACGTAATCTACCTCCAGTATAATTTAAAGAAAGGGTTTAACTTTACTCGTAAACTATATTTTATATCTTGTACATAGGGGGTCACATTACCTGAAGAATATCGACCCCCGGTCAGTATTTTTTTAAAAAATAGCGACCCCCGGCCATAGTGCTTTGACACACGTTCATGATATAAGTATATGTATGAGGCATTCAGGAAACACCGCATACAAAACACACAACCGCCCAAACAGCACCACAACGACAAACAACAAATGTACATGAATATAAACGACACAAAGTGACGCACGGACATAAGAAACAAACAATAGGGGGAAGATGGAAATACCGCCTTGGAACGGTTAGTGACAAATGCCACTGGGGGGGGGGGTAAACTGGTTTATGGGTGCCCAATCTCACACTTATTCCATCCCCATCCTGAAAAAAAGACAAACAGTGTAAATAAACGTATCCCCTCTCCGACTAATCTACCACAATCGCGATGGCAAATACAGTGGTAAAAGATGCAGTGACCTCCGGTTATAGCAATTTCAGCAGTGTTTATTATATCATGGCTAATGCGCGCCATGCTAATTGAACCCAAGTTTTTTGTACATAGGGGGTCACATTTTCTGAAGAATATCGACCCAGTCATTATTTTTCAAAATATAGCGACCTCCAGTCATAGTGCTTTGACACTATATGTCACTAATGTTGAACAGCTCCTGCGAACTTAATCTACCTCCAGTATAATTTAAAGAAAGGGTTTAACTTTACTCGTAAAATATTTAACCGTGGTCATAATTCTTACAGTAGTAGTGATCCCTGGTCATAGCAATTTCAGCCGTGCTTATTATATCATGACTAAATCGCGCAATGCTTATTGAACCCAAATATTTTGTACATAGGGAGTCACATGTTTTGAAGAATATCGACCCCGGTCAGTATTTTTGAAAAATAGCGACCCCCGGTCATAGTGCTTTGACACACGTTCAATCGTTCATGATATGTTGAACAGTTCCCGCGAACTTAATCTACCTCAAGTTTAATCTAAAGAAAGGGTTTAACTTTACCCGTAAACTATTTAAACTGGAATTCAGAAGTTGAACATTACACAATGTGGACTTGCCTTGATGTTTGTAGATCTCTTACCTTTCTTTTAGATAATATATTTGTGCGTTATGGAGATACCATATATCGTCAAGTTGTTGGTATACCCATGGGTACAAATTGTGCCCCTCTTGTTGCAGATTTGTTTTTGTATTGCTACGAGAGGGATTTTATGCTTAGCTTAAAACCTGATACACAGACCGATATTGTTAATGCTTTTAATAAAACTTCAAGGTATTTAGACGATATTTTGAATTTAGATAATCCTTATTTTGATACTATGGTTTCTTCAATCTACCCAAAAGAACTGTCTTTAAACAAAGCTAATCAATCTGACATTAATGCTTCATTTCTAGATTTGAATCTTTCAATTACAAATGATAAAGTTGCGTCCAAAGTATACGATAAAAGAGAAGATTTTAATTTTAAAATTGTTAATTATCCTTTTCTAGATGGGGATGTGCCACGTTCTACATCTTATGGTGTTTATATTTCTCAACTTATTAGGTTTGCCCGAGCCTGTTCTTTGCTTGAAGATTTTAACAGACGTAATTTAGTTATAACTGATAAACTTCTTAAGCAAGGTTACAGATATCATAAACTTCGGAAAACCTTTTCTAAATTTTATTATCGAAATTTACCTCTCATTAGTAAATATAATTGCAATCTACGGACGTTACTGCGACAAGGCATTTCTCAACCAGAATTTTATGGGGATGTTATCTACAAACTTAGGAAAATTCGGGGTCATATCCATTTTCATGATTTGTTTATAAAACGCATTAAATCATTTAAAAAGAAAGGTTATGATCCTATTATATTGCAACACACTGCATGTTTGGTTATCGACCCTTTTACAGTCGGTAGCTACGCTTCCCTCTTTGCTTGCGCGATGACAGGCCGAGGGTAGTACTCTATGATGGTATACTCTTAAACTTGGATACAGGAGGAGCTTACCAGACTCATGTATTATTTTTTCCCTGTCGTGCCCTAAACGGCTTACCTGCAGGTGCTCTGACTTCAGCAAAGTCATTGAGTACATATTTGACGGATTGTCACAGTTATTATGCTATGTTTTACATGTTGTCCTGTGTTCACCGTCGTCTATGTTGTGGGTAAGTCCAGCGGGGATACCTTTATTTACAATATTTGTAAAGCTAGGGTGACTTTGAGAGAAGTGTGAGGTTAGGACGTCCGTAAACCGGTTTAAACCCCCAGTGGTGTTTTTGCTGCTGACCGTGCCAAGGCGGTACTCTCTTTGTCACCCTTCCTTTTGTTTGCCTTGCGTCTTTGTGCTTGTGGTTTGTTCATGTTGTGGAACGTTTGTCCCTGTTTCTTGTGTGTCCTTTGGTGTTTTCTGTGTTCATTTCGTGTGTGTGTGTGTGTGTGTGTGTGTGTGTGTGTGTGTGCGTTTGGGTGTGTGGTTGTGTGTGTGTGTGTGTCATGCTGTCTATCGGTGTTTTGGTGGTGGTTGCGTCTTGCATGTGGCTTTGCCTGCTTGACTTTACTACTTTTCCATTAGTCATAATTCTTACAGATGTAGTGACCCTCGGTCATAGCAATTTCAGCCGTGTTTATCATATCGTGGCTAATGCGCGCCATGCTAATTGAACCCAAGTATTTTGTACATAGGGGGTCACATTTTCTGAAGAATATCGACCCCCCGGTCAGTATTTTTTTTATAACAAATAGTGACCCCCGGTTACTGTGCTTTGACACACGTTCATGATATGTTGAACAGCTCCCGCGAACGTATGTGTTTGGCTTTTCCTGCTTGAGTTTACTACTTTTTCATTTAATCTACCTCCAGTATAATTCGATTTTTATTTAACCTTGGTCATAATTCTTACAGATGTAGTGACCCATAAGTATTTTGTACATAGTGGGTCACATTTTCTGAAGAATATCGACCCCGGCCAGTATATTGTCAAAAATAGCGAACCCGGTCATAACTCTTTGATTCACGTTCATGATATGTTAAACAACTCTAGTATTTATTTATTTATTAAAAAGGGGGTTCACGTTAATCGAAAAATACCTTTTCCTTTGTCATAATTCTTGTAGATGTAGTGACCCCAGTCATTGCATTTTGACCGTGTTTATTATACTAGACTAATACGCACAATGTTAATTGAACCCAAGCATTTTGTACATATGGGGTCACATTTTCTGAAGAATACTGACCCCCGGTCAGTATTTTTTTAAAAATAGCGACCCCCGGGCATAGTGCTTTGACACACATTCATGATATGTTAAACAACACCCTGAAACTCAAATCTATCTCCAGTATAATTTAAGGAAAGGGTTTAACTTTACTCGAAAAATATTTAACCTTGGTTATAATTCTTACAGATGTAGTGACCCCCTTTCATAGATTATTTTTAGCCCCGTTTATTATATAATGACCAATGCGCCCAATGCTAATTGAACTCAAGTTAGTTATAGAAAGGATGGTGTCATTTTCTGAAGAATATCGAACCCCGGTCAGTATTTTTTAAACAATAGTGATCCCCGGTAATAATGCTTTGGCCCACCTTCGTGATATTTTGAACAACGCCAGCAACCTTAATTTGCCTCAAGTATACTTTAAAGAAAGGGTTTCACGTATTTCGAAAAAAATATTTAACCTTGGTCATAATTGTTACAGATGTGTGACCCCTAGTAATATCATTTTGAGCCCCGTTTAATATACCATGACCAATGCGCGCAATGGACGCCAAGTAATACGACTTGTAATCATTGTTCGTACAGAATAGCACACACACGCACGCAATCAGGCACGCACGCACGCGCGCGCGCATGCACACATACACGCACATGCACGTACACAATCACTTATAAATAAACACCCTTCCGCACGCACCCACACATTCACACACCCCTACACAACATCGGAATACAATTTCATTTATAGAGAATTGTGTCAATTATTGTCGAATAGATGCTGTTGATTTTCTTATATAAAAGGTTAAGCACGTGTGACATATACCATAGCAATATAGTGTGTACATTTGCAACAGGCCATTTTCCTCTGCAGATAATAAACATTAGATTAGTTGTTCATAATGTTTTTACTTTTATTTTAAACCAGCTTTGTAGAAAACCACACAGCAAGGATTTGTTGCGTGTTTATTTTTGTCTAAAAGGACGAGTTTAATAGATCCAATAAATCAATAAATTCTATTCATAACATAACCTAGAGAAGATAGTTTTCCTTGTGTGTTCGTCACCTATCTGTGGCTTCCTAGTAAGTCAAATGTATGACATCGAAAATATCAGCACCTGTTGAGTTTCAAAACAGTTTGCCAATCAGACTGAGATTAATCGTCAACTTTTATCCTCTTTTATGTTCAATTGAACTTAATTTGCGTTTGTGTTCGTTTATATTGTGAATTAGTACTCAAGGGTACACAATAAAATACACAAGTAGTAGTATTTGCCTTTATAAAAAGAAGAGTTTACTTACTGTAAAGATTTAAAAACATGATTTGACAAGTAAGGTCGGTCACTGTTAGAAGTATAGAACCATTTATTTGATCGCACAGAAAAGGTTGTTATACTCAAAATGCATTGTAAATGTCCCCTTAAAATAAGTTATATTACCACTACTTCTACTAATGCAACTATTACTTTCACACCCACTGTCACTCTTCTGCTAGTGTCAACATTTTTCAAAATATTGACAGTTTCTAAATAATAAAGTGTTTCCGTTAAATTTCGTTTAACCCCCCCCCCCCCACACACACACACACACACACACACCACACACACACACCACACACACACATACCCACCCACCCGATGCTGCAGCAGCAACAACAAAAACAAAACTGCAGCCGCAAAAATATTCGGTATTCAAGTATTTGCAATGGTTACTAATTTGTTAGTAATAGTTGGGGCGGGGGTCAATATTTTATAGATATCGCGGAGGGGGTCACTATTTTTCAGAGGGGATTCGATATTTTTCAGAAAGGGGGTCGCTTTTTCTGAAGAATAGTGACCGGGGGTCAGTATTCTATGGGGGTCACTTTACTTCGTTACACCGGCTTGACACTTAGAAATAGTTTTTTTAAAGCTTCAATTAGTCGGGAAGTAATACAAATAGTACGAGAAAGAAGAATGAATAGACACGAGTTCCAAAGATGATAAGCGCTAACCCCTTACTCCATGAATATTCATCCAAGAAATAATGGGTTCATAAATATTAATTAGATTAATTGTTACAATAGTACTTGGACACGTGAATTTTTGGCCAAAACAGAAACTGTGAGATCATACCTTTATTACATCATACGCAAACAGAGCAGATATTGATCAGACGGCTCCTACAAGAGCTGTCTGATATGGGTCTACTCTGTTTGCAAAGGCGTAGAAAGGCTATTTATGGAGTAAAGGGTTAAACTATTTTCTTCATACATACGCCGTTTCGCGCATCTGTAAACCGAGTAGACTCAGATCAACGGCTCCTGTATGAGCAGTCTAATCAGGGTCTTATCTGTTTGCTTATAAAATCATATGGTTTCTGCCACAGTACACCATACCCCCTTGATCATAATGCCATGATAGTTTTTCATCTTATGGTGTCATTATTTTACTTAACCCATTGGCTCCCACGATCCCATATATGGGGCGTAGGCAAACAGTGTAGACTGAACAGACGCCGCATAATGCGGCGTCTGATCAGAGTCTACACTGTTTGCTGATAGGAAATTCAATATAAAACAAAACAAAAATGAAAATTTAGACCAGACATCCCTTAGATAAAAGATAGACTAATCCAATATATAAGCATGGAAGAATCCACTGGGAGCAAATGGGTTAAGGTGCATGTGGTAAATGGTTAAAAAAAGTTTAAAAAAGACTTTCTGATAACTGATTTGAACACTCACGTAAGATCCGCCTTTAGTCATTTCCCTTTGCTACTTGTTAGGATAAAAACAACAACGGCAACATCAAAGTTTTTCCAGTTTCTCTCCTTGATTCATCGAATTTGATTTTGTTAGTTTAGAAATTATTCTTCATGGATGACGGTTTTCTCTATTCTTTTTCTGATTAACATCCATGTAACAAATAATGACATCATGGATATTTATTGGCTGAATTGATATAACGGCATGTTTTTAGAAAATGTAGTCAGCCCTATTATAATTTCATAAACAAACAGGGCAAATATTGATCAGACGGTTCCTATAGGGGTCATTTGATATTGGTCTGGTCTGTTTGCAACGGCTCGATAAAGCGATTATATGAGGAAAGTGTTAAGAATAATGCTGATGACATAAATATCTGCCAACATATATATACCTCGTATATATAGTTCAGGCCACATAAATATCTCAATACTTCCAAAGGGCGAATGGATGATTATTTAATTATAGGCATATAGGCAGTTACCCTACTAATTGACAATCACGAATTATCTGAAACATTCGTCTAATTAAACTGTTGGAATAACTGCCAATGTCTTTGGGGCTACTAATAAGATTGCAATCTCGGCCTGTGTTGTTTTTGTACACTGATAGTGGTATCGAAGCTTTTAAATCTCACGATTAATCAATTAACGGGTCATCACCATGTTGTCCTCAAGAGGCATGAGCAGTTAAAATCATATCATTCCGTCACAGGTGTCAGATGGAAGCTTTCAATTTCAAATATCGAAGAGCCAGATAAGGCGTTGAAAAGCCCCCGGGAGTTGTGCATGCCATTACAGTATTATACAAAAGCGTTGATTTGTCATTTTTTGAATTAAGACCAATAACAAGAGGAACACCATAGTACTAAATTGTGCACCTGAGGCGGTTGGTCATATTGAGTGAATTGTTTGCAAACACAATCTCTAGTAAATGAAGATACGTACAGAGAACCCTAGCTACATGTAATCCTTTACCCCATGACTATTCATGACACACTCCACCCATTATGAACATCAACGTAACTTACATACTACAGTAAAACCTCTCTATAACGGCCACTTAACTGTGTTAATTAGATGGTATTTAGGGCAGGTGGCTGCTTAAAGCAACCTGCCTTGAACACAAACTATTTGATGTAATTTAGTGGCCGTTATAGAGAGGTTTTACTGTATTATATAAAAAAGTTGATATGTATATTATAGCTATGACAAATTGCATAAAATCATATTTAAGATATTCTATCTGGAATAGCAACAGACCCTGATAAGACGGTTTCTATATTAACTGCCTGATCAGGGTATATTCTGTATGTAAATGTGTCAATCTCACTGTTATGAGGAATCCTTCCGTCACCGTTATATAGAACAATTGCGTCATCATTATAAGGGGAATTTGTATCACTGTTATAAAGCACACTCGTCAGTATCGTTTGCACTTACATCATCTATATAAAAAACACGTTCGTCATTATTATAAGAACACTCCCGTCACCGTTATAAAGAACAATTGCATTATTATAAGGAAAACTTGCATCACTGTTATAAAGAACACTTGCGTCATTAATATAAGGAAAGCTTGCATCATCGCAATAAAGAACATTTTCGTTATTATTATAAGATCTTGGTCAAATTGCATCACCGTTATAAAGAATACGTTCGTAATTATTATAAGGAACACTTGCATCACCGTTATAAAGAATACTTTCCTTATTATTACATGTATAATAACACTTCCTTCGCCGTTTTAAAACATAATTTCGTCATAATCATAAGGAAAATTTGAATCACCGTTATAGAGAACACTTTCGTCATTATTATAAGGAACACTTACATCACCGTAATAGAGAACACTTTCGTCATTATCATAAGGAAAACTTGAATTACTATTATAGAGAACGCTTTCGTCATTATTATAAGGAACACTTTTGCATCGCCGTTATAGAGAACACTTTCGTCATTATTATATGGAACACCTGCACCACTGTTATAGAGAACACTTGTGTCATTCTTATAAGGAACACTTGCATTACCATTATAGAGAAAACTTTCGTCATTATTATAAGGATCACTTGCATCACCGTTATAGAGAACACTTTCGTCATCGTTATGTGTTCTTCACTATTTGCAATTGATCAAACAATTTTGTTGAATCACAATACATGTAGCTCGAACAATTTAAGTAACAGGTTCTTAAACAGATTCCGTTGGGTTATATTTAGATTCGCAAAACATCTAAACCAAGAATAATATTATTTCAACCCTGTACCTGATAGAAATTATTTCCATGTCTTTGCATACAGTGTAGAGCTAGAACCGTTGACTTCTGTATGGGCCGTCTGATTAGGGCCTGTTCTATGCACTAATTCATTTACAGCTTCTGTCATGGACGAAACATTCTTATGATCATAGGCCATCATGAACATGTGTTTCAACAACAATCACAACATGTGCAATCTTCCTAACGTTGCTTCAGCTCAGTTTTAATCAATTGAACAACTTTGAAAAGTAACCATTGCTTTAGGCCTAAACTGAAACTAGCAATGACCCTAGTGGCCATTTCTTTCGTTCTTAACATTAAGTCTGCTGTGGGTGAATAAATGATTACCTATGCAAACATTTTGGATCAAGTAACTCGGCATATCATCAGGATTCAAACTGTTTGACGCCATTATAGCAATTTGGTAGACTAAATGATTAAAGCTATATATTTTTTTAAATTGTGTGGTTGAAACATTATTTGAAAATAATTTGCCCAGCAAGCTAAAGGTTAAACAAAACACGACCTATTCCACTATGGTTATGGTTCACCATACACATACTATCTATAGCTTGTATTGAACTCCACTCATTAGTTTCATAGAAGTGAGAAAGTGTTACTGTTTAACCATATCTGTATTTATAAATATCCATGACATATAATAAAGCATTTTGTCACATAATCTACCATGTGGGAGTGCCGTAACAGAGTGCCGTATTTCGCAGAATTGCACTAGTGCATTTTTTATGCAAATTAGCAAGTTAGCCAATCGTAGCGCTCATTTAAAAAGCGTTAGCCAATCAAAGCACTCCATGCGGGCCGTCCGTTGTATTACTACGCTGCTTGTAAAGCAATGGTAGAAACAGCCGTCAGCTAGTCTGTTTTATTTTCTAAGGCATTTTAAGGATTATGTGATAAAAAGAATCTTACATTCGTGTTCATAATACATTGTTTCATGTGTAATGAACACTCGGGTAAGATCCTCTATATATGTATTGTTTTAACCCTTTATTCCATAGATACGACTTTTAACGCATTTGCAAACGAAGTAGGTTAGTAAACCAATGTTAATTATAATCAGCGAACAAGTGTACTTGTGCTGCAATCAGTGCTAATTCTAATTAGTGAACTAGTGTACTTGTGCTGCAATCAGTGCATCTCCTAATTAGAAAACCAGTGCGACTGTGCTGCAATTAAGGTAGGTCCTTACCAGAACAGCGTAATTCAATCGTGTCAAAAAGCAAATACAGTTACCCAAAAACAAATACAGTTACAGAATACAAGAAAAACCAAATACAAATACAATAATTCCAAACATCAAAGTATAGCAACAAATTTAAGCGATCTTTTTAAGGAAGTTCTGTTAATCCTCAAAATATGAGGTAAGTTGATGCATGCAGCGAATAATGCTGACAGCTCGGTCAGTTTCTTTTAACTCTTTCGCTGTGATTACCTACGCAAACTATTTGGATCAATATGAGACGCCGAGTGACTCGGCGTCACATCTTGATCCAAACTATTTGTTACTGTGGTTAAGTTTCATGAAAGATGGGAGAAAAGTAAACAAACGATGATAATAGTTAGCAGCGAAAGAGTTAAATAGCACTGGTTTTCTTCATTTAGCAGTCAGAGTAATCATTCTCCCAGTAACAAACTACATTTGTACTTGGATTCAGACGAGCCGACGAGATTTAGGTGTTGTACCTGGACCCAAGATGTTTGACTTTCGGATATTTTTTTTTAAGTCGAGACGAATCAGAATTACAATGTCAGCATATCAGGGTTTAAGCCATTACCTCATAGGCTATTTTTAGATACAACCTCTTTGAATTAATCTACCGAAAAGGAGCATTGATTAGAGAAAAGGAAAATCTTAGAATTTCGTAGTTTGAAACCATTTCGATAAATAGAGCATTTGCTCCTATAGGAGCAAATGCTCTATTTATCACAATGGTTTCACAAAGTGACCTTTACAGAGTCGTCAAAAGTTGTCAATATGAGGGAAAGGGTTAAGCAGGCATATTTTCAACAGGATAAGGTGCAGATCCAGATCAATACATATATAGACCCGAAAGGAAATTTTTTTCCGGGTCGTGTTTTTCTTGTTTTTCGGGGTGGTTTAGGGTTCAAACATATAGTTTTAGGCTAGTTTAACATACTTCGATCACAATTATATATATATTTATTTATTTTTATTTATTTTATTTATTTTTTTATTTTTTTTTTTGGGGGGGGGGGGTCCATGGGCGAGTCCAAGCATGCGTCGGACACCTTTGGGGGCTCCTAGAGGAGCCATCTGATCAGTGGCTGTGTTGCTTCGTTACTCAAAATCCTCTAGTAAGTTTTAAGTCATTCATACTGAATGGCGTCTGTAGTTACACACTGATGGGCTGTAACATTCTGGAATGGTTAACCCTTTAATCAATGGATATTATTGTAAGAAGTAATTACATAATGAATATTGATTAGATTAATTGTTATAATAATAAAGAAAATGTGTCCATAAGATGCAACCGCGGCAAACAAGGAGTAGATGAACGACAAACCTGAAACGGGGAGACATGGTACAACACATTTATATGTAGTATGCTTCAGACCAAATATCAAATTATTCAAGCGTACACAAGCCAAGACATATTTGACGAAAATATTTGTTATTAAACAATCAACAAAATCCAATCAACGTGTCGGCAAACAGGAAGTAGATGAACGACAAACCTGAAAAAGAATGACACGGTACAACTTACTATGATTATTCTTCAGACGAAATATTAAATCATTCCAGCACACACAAACCAAAAAATCTTTGACGATTTTTCTTTTCATTAAACAATCACCAACATTCAATCATAGTGACGGTAAATAGGAAGTAGATGAACAAGAGATCTGAGAAGGGAGACACGGTACAACTATGACAATGCTTCAGACCAAATATCAAATCATTCCAGCATTCACAAGCCAAGAAATATTTGACGAAACTTTTACAGGACGGACGGACAAGGGTAAAACTTAATGCCCGAGACATAAAAATATTGTTATACTAGTACATGGACACGGGCATTTTGGACATGACAAAAACTGTAGAATCAAATCAATATTGTGATATAAGCAAACAGAGCAGACCCTGATCAAACGGCTCCAGGGTCCATGCTTATAAAACTTTTAGTTGAGTCTGAGTTCGTTCTCAAGTTTTTGATTGGTCAGATTTGAGCCTTTGGCTCAAATCTGACCAATCAAAAGCTTGAGAACGAAACTCAGACTCAACTAAAAGCTTTATAAGCATGGACCCTGATCTGGGTCTACTCTGTTTGAAAAGACGTAGAAAAGCGTAGCATTGAGTAAGGGTTATAGAAGGTCTGTTGAGAATTGGAGGACATTTATGAACGTGAACCTTGCATACATGATAGCAGTATAAACATTAAGATTACAGTAAAATCTCTCTATAACGGCCACTTGTGTTAATTAGTTGGTATTTCGGGCAGGTGGCTGCTTACAGCAAGGTGAAAGTTAAACAGAACGCTCCTAGGACCGTTGTGTTTTACTTTCACTTTGCTTTAAACAGTCACCTGCATTTAACACAAAATACTTGATGCAATTCATTGGCCATTATAGAGAGGTTTTACTACATACTAACCAAGCGTCAGCATCGGAAAAATGTTTCACTCAGTGCAGTCCCAGATAAGTAAAACAAGTCATTGTGACGCAATTTCTGATAAGCGTCCTAGATTTTCGCCCACTAACAAGTGTAGAGGTCAGACAGTGTCGCTGTAAACATTGCAGATCCTGATTAGACGTCTGCCCAGGCGCACTGACTTCTGGGTTATAGCCTGTGCTTGATAAGTCTGCCTTTTTGTGCCTTTGCACACAAGGTAGATACAGATCAGACATATCCTGTTAGAACTTATCTGTTCTGTTTGCCTATACGTGTGTACATATTACATTGAATAAGGACCAACAGATAGCAATGAATTTCTCAGGTTTTTTTATTTGCAATACAAGAATACATTTAATTAACTGATTTACATAATTAGGCGGAGTTTTGCATGAATATTCAATAAGTAGAACGATGGTTTGCAAATGTCAAATAATCGCTTTCTCCAAGTTCAATGGAAAGGTACAGTAAAACATGTCTTAACCCTTCTCTTGCTGAATTTTAAAATACATTTCTCCTTCTTTACCCATGCCCTGTTGTATAATTACATATATCTTCACTGTGCACAAGTATTTCGCTGTGCAATCACTGCTGTGGAGTGCACTGGTTGCACAATCAACTTGTAAATAGTGCAGACCCTGATGAGACAGCTCCTGCAGGAGCTGTCTCATCTGGGTCTTCACTATTTACAGGTAGGTATATTGACGTGAATAGCAAGCGAAGGGTTAAGTGGTCATCATAAAGAGGTCTAAGTATGAGTCTGTAAGGCAGGCGGTAGCTTAATGCAAATATAAACAAGAGGGTCATGATGTCCCTGATATTGCTCACCATACAATCAGAGAAGGTGTTCACTATTTGTTTCTATTGAAAACTGGCCACCCCTGAGGCAGGGCCAATTTTGACCCCAGGGGTATAATTTATATAACTTTTGTAGAGGACCTGAAGATGATGCTATGTGCCAAATATGAAAGCTGAGAACCTTCCAGTTTCAGAGAAAGTTTACTACATGTTTCTTTAGGAAATCAGAGGCACCCCCTGGCGCGGGGCCAATTTTGACCCCAAGGGCAAAATGTTTTGTAGAGGATCTACAGATGCTATGTACCAAAGATGAAATCTGAGAACCCTGAAGATTCAGAGGAGAAGGTTTTTAAAGATTCAAATTGTTGACGACGGACGACGAACGCCGACGGACATCAAGTGATCACAAAAAGCTCACACTGAGCACTTTGTGCTCTGGTGTGCTAAAAAGCTCTTATATGAGCTGTTTGTACTACCGTTGCCGTGCATTAAGCAAACATCTGCTTTTTAAGACTATGCTCAATAAATGAGTGTCCTCTTAGGACAGGATCTACAGTAAACCATTGCGGCTTGTAGTTGGTGCTTTCCGGGTAATACATGTAGGTTAGTGTCTGATAGGAGCTGTCTGGTCAGGGCAAAACAGCCTGTGTCCATGTGCTATTATAACAATTAATCTAATTAATATTCATGATGTCATTATTTCTTTCATGAATACTCATAGAGTAAAGGCTTAAGAAATGTATACACATTTCAAATTAACCCTTTCCCGCGTGTAAATGCCTTTTCACGCATTTGCAAACAGAGAAGACCCATACCCCTATTTATGGTCTGCTCCGTTTGCTTATGAAATTATAATAGATCTGACTCTTTGCTATCTACCGGTAGCACATATGACAGTGAAGTTATGATATGACAGGCATGCAATATGTGTGATAACTTATAGAAAAACCTCTCTATAACGGCCACTAAACTGTGTTAATCAGTTTGTATTTGGGGCAGGTGGCTACTTAAAGCAAGGTGAAAGTAAAACAGAACGCTCCTATAGGAGCGTTCTGTTTTACATTCACCTTGCTTTAAGCAGCCACCTGCCTTGAACACAAAATATTTGATGTAATTTAGTGGCCGTTATAGAGAGGTTTTACTGTATAATACTAAACTGTAACCGAATACATATGACACGTATCATGATAAAACCAGCCTGAGTGACATTCAAACAATGTAGACTCAGATCAGTCGCCTCGTCTCTGACGAGTTGGCTGTTCTGTGTCTGCACTGTTTGACACAAACCAGTATCTACAGTAGTTTATAGGCATAACTACTTATCAGAGGTCATGTAAAGGACAAGTCTAATCTGGGTATACACTTTAAAAATGTTACTACAGCTTTTTTATAATTGCACGAATCATATCGTATCCTACATGTGTGTAGACAGCTCTTAAAATGATCAACTGTATTACAGACTTTCATAATTCTGGACAAAATAATTTTAGAGGTACCCTAATTGCCAAGTCTTCGGACGGACGAACTAAAGGCAAGTAGTGCAGACCAGATAAACAGAGCTACAGATAACGATGCATACCCAATTTCTAAAATCGTCATTTCTCCATCAAACCCTATACTGTGACCACTCTTTAGAATCGTCTCGAAGAGATGATTCTAAAGAGTGGTCACAGTATAGAGTTTGGTGGAGAAATAAAGGATCTATTGTTGAACATTTTTTAAATTTACACATCTTGTCTAGAGCTCTAATAAAATGGCTCCTGGGGTAGCCATGTGATCAGGGTCTACACTGTTTGATACAATGTCAGTCTAAAATGTAAAATTATTTTTTCATTATATCCCACTCCCAGAGACAATAAAGGGAGCTTTGATCATCAGAAGCCAGCTAATGATATAGGGGAAATTACAAAGAATCTGCAAATAATTGAGCAATGTCTGGAAAAGAAAGTGAAAAGAAGTTCAAGCAGAACATGTTTCAAGTGTGGATCAAGTGACCATCTGTATCGGAATTGCTCACGTAGAAAGAATGGATCACAGTTCCATAGGAACCAGGGAAACGCGAAACCGTCACTTCAGTAGGTCTTGATGTAATGGCTAATAACTCAAATCGAGCTTGTAAAACAGAGATATAGCAGATAACCATACAAATGGGTTGTTGCGAGTTGGACAAGTTCAAAATAACGTAAACACTTCAGAAAATAGCTTAAATTACACAAAGGGATACATTAAAGTAATTAATAGCAGAATAACAAAAGTCACCATAAAATGTTTAATATATTTAATTCAAAAACAGTTCTAATAATAAATGAAGACCATTTATAACTGCACTATACTGTCTTGTGATCGTTTCACCACTATATCAACCATTTCATCCATAAATATGCCTTTGCAAACAGAGCAGACCCAGATCAGATGGCTCCTGCAGGAGCCATCTGATCAGGGCTTGTTCTGTTTGCTTACAATATAATATAGACATGACCTTACAGATTATGCCAGGACAAGAAACTCCTGTGTCCACGTGCAATAACAACAATTATTTCTTACCTGAATATTCATGGAGTAAAGGGTTAATATATTAACGTAAGCGAAAATGGACAAGCTTGCGTCATGACAGCATTATGAACAATATATTTTATAAAGATAGAAACTGTAGAATCATATATAACTCTTTGCACGCTAGCGGCGAAACTGTGATTACCTATGCAAACAGTTTGGATCCAGATGAGACACCGCATAATGCGGCGTCTCATCAGGATCAAAACTGTTTGTCATCTTGACCATATTTTTGCAAAAAATAAGAGAAAGTTTATTTTAAGAATTGAAGCAGACGACAATTGTTGCAGACGAAAATTACTTAGCGTGCAAAGAGCTATACAGTGCTCCCTCTCTACAATGACACCCTTTGGGATACGAATATTGTATGTGTTGTTCAGAGGGAGTTGTTATAGGGAGGGAAAATCAAACATAATTAGCTTGTTTGCAGATCCCCAGACCAGGTATATTTCAAGAACTAAATCCGTTATGCCTCAATCAAAGTGACGATTCTAAAGGGTGGTCACAACATAGGGTTTGATAGAGGCATAAAGAAATTACGAAGGAAAAAAAGTTGTTTCTGGAGCCTTGTTGTTTCGGAAACAGTGACATGCGTTGTTGTAAGGAGGGAATCGTTATTGAGAGGGCCGTTGTAGGGAGGGAGCACTGTATTAATTAATAAGCAAACAGAGCAGATCCTGATCAGACAACTCATGCAGGAGCTGGCTGATCTGAATGTACTTTGCAAAGGTATGAAAATGTGATGGTATGAGGCAAAGAGAGAATCAGAAAAAACATTCTTAACTTTCTGTCTGTGCCATAAGTACCAGTGGAAATAAATAGTAGGCATTGTCACCATATTCACTCCTCTAAGCCTAACTTTATCACCATTTGTGTTATTCCCTGACCCAGCCAGCTCACTCCTATACTGATTGTTTTATTGCTTCACACATAATCACTTTGGTCACATGATACCCGATGTATGCCCTCGGTCCACATCCACATGTATACTAACAATGTGACGACCTGGTATCATGGCTAACCCTAAAATTCTTGGTTCTTCCTTCTTCCTTGAGGAATCTGAGAAAGAAAACAACAAATAGAATGAAACATTTTATCTTTTGTTTTAATTGATCAATGTTATCAATTTCTGACATTAGCAGATAATATTATCCCTTTCCTCCATGAATATTCATGTAAGAAATAATGACATCATAAAAATAAAAGAGGATACCACAAGGACCATTTTTGACAATTAGCATTGGAGTTTTAGAGAAGATGCTGTTGACAACAAACAACGAGTGACACAGCACTATCACTATATCTCACCTTAACCCTTTCCTCCATAGGCTATTTTCAGACCCAACCTCTTTGAATGAATATACCCAAAAGGAGCATTTACTAGAGAAAAGTACAATCTTAGAATTTTGTAGTTTGAAACCATTGTGATAAATAGAGCATTTGCTCCTATAGGAGCAAATGCTCTATTTATTACAATGGTTTCATAAATAGACTTTTACAGAGGCGTAGAAAGGCGTATTTATGGTGGAAAAGATTAAACACTTCATACTCAGGTGAGCTAAAATCAGATCTAAACAGTGTTAACTTTTAAAAGACAAGTTTCTGTCAATAACATATGATCTTTGTAGAATGAAATGCTTCAGGTAAAAAATTAAACAAAGGGAAATAATTCAAACACAAAATATGGTTATTCACTTATAAATGGTAATGTCCCTTCTGTTTTGTACTTTAAATATCTATTACTCGCATAGCCCTTCACTTATTAAAAATGCAAAGGGGCGTGTCTACAGGGTAAATTCTAAGAGACTTGTAGTAAATTGCACTCATTAACCCTTTCCCTGTTCTATATTTATTCCAAATTTCAATACCTACTGAATATTCATGGACAAAATAGTTATAATGAAATGGAAGGTGGAATATTGTAGCAATTTTAGAAACTAAATAAACAGGTCTATCAAATTCCATTAGCAAACAGAGCAGACTCAGATCAGATGGCTCCTACAGGAGCCGTCTGATCAGGGTCTACTCTGTTTTCAAATGTAAAAAAAAGTGTTTATATGAAGGAAATGGTTAACCCTTTCCTGCAGGAGCTGTCTGATCAGGGTCTGCTTTGTTTGGTTATAAAAGTTTATAGATCTGATTTTATAGTTTCCAAGGTGAAAAAAATCCCTTTTCCATGTTTGATTTTATTGATTTTATCCATGAATATTAATAAAGTGATAAAATCTTTAAAAAATATTAAACAGGGAAAGGAAAAATGTCAAAATATGCAGAAGATGAACGTTCCATTGGAAACTTTTCAAAGCCGGATGATGGTTTTCCAATAACCTGATAGAGATGTATAAATTTGCAAACAGAGAAGACCCAGAATAAACAGCTCCTGAAGAATATGTCTGATCAGGATCTACTTGGTTTGTTGATGGAATGGCAATAAATCCTCTGTTCATATACATGTACTAGTGTCACCATAATTATTCAGCTCAAGTAGATTTATGTCATTGTTTCTTACATGAATATATACAAAGTAGGAGAGTCTAGTAGAACGAACGATCAACGGCTGTAGTAGATACGATTTTATTTCGAACCAACGTTTCGCCTATACAATAGGCTTCATCAGGGATCATATATATATGAATATATACAGTAAAACCTCTCTATAATGGCCACAAAATCACAAGTATTTTGTGTTAATGCCAGGTGGCTGCTTAAAGCAAGGTGAAAGTAAAACATATAGGAGCGTTCTGGTTTACTTTCACCTTGCTTCAAGCAGCCACCTGCCCTAAATACACAATTTAGTGGCCGTTGTAGAGAGGTTTTACTGTATACGGTAAAAGGTTATAAATACTTTCCCAGCCCTAAGTTGAAGTTGGTTAATTGAGCATTATTTCTGTTATTACCTGGAGGTTTCAAATATTCTTCACAAGAGCCCAGTATGACATTTCTATCCCTGTCTGTACACAGAAACACACCTGAAATTGAAAGAAAATACAATACTGCAACATATACAACTTAACTCATTCCCTCATATTGATGCTTAGACGCTTCTGTAAAAGTCTCTTTTTGAAACTATTGCGATAAATATTCATAAAGCTTTGCTCAATAGGAGCAAGTGCTCTAGTTACTACAATGGTTTCAAGAATACACAATTCTTAATTTTCTTTTATTCTAATAAATTGTCCTTTTCAGTAGATTTATTAAAAGAGCTTGGGTCTAAAATGTAGCCTATGATGTAAGGAGTCTAAAAATAGCCTATGATGTAAGGAGTCCAAAAATAGCCTTTGAGGGAATGGGTTAACACTCATCCTGACCTCATAAATAATTACATGTACATGTATGTAAGAAAGAGTTACCTTTGGAATGTCAATAATTTTATTTAATGGCATAATGAGAAATAAATATCATTATATCAGAAAAGCAATATATGATATTTAATATACAGTAGATGAAATTTTAAAATGACATAGTTATGAACGCAGGACTTCTTGACTAGCAGAAACTACAGAATCAGATAATTATATAATTCCATAAGAAAATAGAGCAGACCCTAATTAGATAGCTCCTACAGGAGTCATCTGATCTGAGTCTACTCTGATTGCAAAGGCATGAAAATGCATAAACAGCAGGTAAAAGGTTACCTTGACCAAAGGCAAAAAGCTAACATTAACCCTTTACTCCATGAATATTCATGAAAGAAATAATGATGTCATGAATATTAATTAGATAAATTTGTTTTAATAGTATATGGACACAGGGAGTTTTGGCACTGGAAAAAACTGTAGAATCATATCTATATTATATCATAAGCAAACAGAGCAGACCCTGATCAGATGGCTCCTACAGGAGCCGTCTGATCTGGGTCTACTCTGTTTGCAAAGGTGTAGAAAGGCGTATTTAAACTATTTATGGAGTAAATGTTAATCCACCCTTTGTTCAATAGATGTGCTATCTAACACCTTTGAAAACAGAGTAGACCCAGAAGTTGAGAACTAATGACTCCTGCAGGAACCATCCAATCAGGAATAAATTATATCTGATACTACAGTATCTGTTTACACAATTAATATCATTCATGATGTCAATTTTTCACACACGAATATTCATGGAGTAAGGGGTAGAAGGGTACAGTAAAACCCCTGTAAACCGAAATTCTAGAAGAGAAGAAAACTTTTATTTTAGAAGAGAATGATACTTTTATGCAGGTGGCTACTTAACCCATTCACGCATATTGATGCCTTTTGACGACTCTGTAAAAAGTCACTTTTTGAAACCATTCTGATAAACAGAGCATTTGCTCCATAGGAGCAAATGCTCTATTTATCACAATGGTTTCAAACTACAAAATTCTAGAATTTCCCTTTTCTTTAGTTAATGCTCCTTTTCAGTAGATTTATTCAAAAAGGTTGTATCTAAAAATAGCCTATGAGGTAATGGGTTAATGCAGCCAGGGTTAAAGTCATGCAGAAAACCCCTAGCTACCACCAGCCTGTCAACCTTGACCGATATTTATACTAATTTGAACATCTGGTTTAGAGGGGTTTACTGTATTGATTTCAGTGATAGAATTTTACAACAAACCTATCAGGGTTCTACCATCTGTCATTTCAATCTTCAAACTTTTGTTCAACCAGTTTCTTAGTTTCTCTTTGCCAGTTTCTTCCATTTCAGTGTTCTCGTCCTGTAAGTAACAATCAAGATATGTAGCCAATTAGGAAGATTTAATCCTTTACTCTATAAATACGCTTTTTCAACGTCTTTGCAAACAGGGTAGACCCAGATCAGATGTTAATTTGTTACAACCTTTCTTAAATTATCACTTAGATCCAGATGAAGTGCCAAGACAAAACTGCATCTCATCCCATCCATGTAGTACAAGATCAAATCTTAGTTTAACCCTTTACTCCATAAATATGCCTTCCTTTTGCAAACTGAGTAGACCCAGATCAGACCACAGGGGTCTGTACGGCTTCATGGGGGTCTATATGTACTATATAATAATAGTATATATAGACTGTCATGAAGCGGTTTAGGCCCCTATAGGAGCCGTTTGATCAGGGTCTGCTCTGTTTGTTTATATAAATATATAATAATAAATATGATTCTACAGTTTCTGCCAGGGCCTAACATTCCTGGAACTATGTACCATGATAAAAAATAATCTAATTAATATTCATGGTGTTATTATTTCTTACATGAATATTCAAAATTCATGGAGTAAAGGGTTAATATAAACAATACAAACCCTTATTAGTCTTGTGTATTCAGACACCTGACCTAATTTTGTCTCCCCATCAGTTAACTCCATGAATATTTCATGTAAGAAATGTTGCTGACATCATGAATATTAATTAGATTTAGTATAATGGCACATGAACAGAGGAAATATTGGCCATTGCAGAAACTGTAGAATCATATCTATATTCCTGTAGGGTCTGGGTATACTTTGGTAAACCCAGCTAATGCGACCACATAAAATAGAGGTATAATTCTGGGTGCTATATGCAGGTAGTAGCTTAATGCAGGACAAAAGTAATGCAGAAAGCTCCTAGAGGAGCTTTCTGCATTACTTTTGCCCTGTATTAAGCAACCACCTGCTTATAAAGACAACCATGTGTATTTATTAAGTGGATGCATAAGAGGGGTTCTACTGTACTTTGTTTGCAAAGGCTTAGAAAGTCGTATTTATGGAGTGAACGGTTAGCTGAATTCAGTACCATTTTGATAATTTCAAATTACCTTCATAGTGGCAAAGAGCATAGACCCTGATCAGCCAACTTTGATCTGGGTCTACACTACATGTATTTGCCTAAGTCTGTCTGTCCACATATTTAGAGAAATTAGGGTACACATATATAAGTGTAGCAGGACTCGTTTTACTCATACATCGTCGTTTCCCATGGGAAGTGGTCTGGACACAAGACAAGCATTGAGTTTTGCTTTACAGTTTATTTTACATGTATAAACCGTATTAGACTCTTTAAAATGTACATTAAAATAATTCAGAGGCAGCCCCAGACATAATAATGGGGTGTTGACATGGAGTCGCCGGCTACTGGCAGCAGCTCATGTGACTGTTACTATAGACTTCTGCCCGTGGGGAGATTTGGGGTGCTATGCACAAGTGTTATGCATTGGCAGTGCAATTGCAAGAAACAAAACACAAATATCCTCCAGTTACCTCAAATCGGGGTAGAGTTGTTTTCGTGTTACCGGAAATCATTTCGATACCGAACGCGCTTTTTTTATTCTGACGTCATAAACTTCAGAGCAAGTGGACAACACCCACTCCGCCAAGTTGCCACCAACAATTCTAAGAACCAAACTTGGAGGGGTAAATCACCGCTAATTTTGTGTCTATGGTTGCAAAATGTGGTATTTTATTTAATTCTGTTTGATGCACTATAGCTTTCATACAGTTTTCTGATTAAAAAGTCCATTCAACAGCCCGAGTTATTGTCATCTGTTTGTAAACACAATACTACGCAACATTAGGGTCAGGTGTACCGATTCAATAATTCTGTTTACCATTGCAAGGGAGTTAACTGTGGTGGTTTTCTTATGAGGCCCTAATACAAATTTTGTTGGAAATAAATCACGAATGCTGATGATGTTTATGAATAACATTAGATAGTTTAAATGTAGATCTATAGATCTATTTTGAATGGTTTTAAATGGTTTTTGAGTAGATTTATTTCTTATTTAGACGTATACTTTTAGGTTTACAGAATCCCACCTCCTGCAAAGAAGTACCGCCTTTACTCACCTTCCTCGGTGACATCTGCGTCATCAGTACGCATTGAGGGCAATATATCCAAAATTGTTTCAAAATATTGAAACATTGTGAAGATAAAAACATTTTACAGTGAATGAATAAATAGAAATGACATTTTTTTCTCTCTATGTGGTGGTTGTTTACTTGTAACTCAACCAGGAGCTCGATTTTATTGATTTTTCTGCTGTCCACGAAAATAGGTATACCCGCCTGTGATGACGTCATTTGCTGTACTGATCAAAATGACAGCGCTTATGCCAAAATGATTGCCACAACATGTACATTTCTTGAGGAGCTAAATAATGCAATATTTGCCTTGTTTGTTGGCGTGTTTCATTTTTAAATTGTTGTTATCTCGTTATGTTAATCTGCGATTGAATGGTTATCCACACGAAAACTGGTAACTCGAGGGTAACCGCCGGCGGACGAAAGCACATCTGCTACATAAGTAAGTATTCCTTTGTTTGTGTGTCAGATAAGAGAAATGTACAATAAACAGAGACTGGCAAATCAGAATGTATGTAAAGAACAAATCTGACTAAAATCTCAAAACCCAAGTTAAAATTGTTTACGTTCGAAATGCTAGCGGTGCGAAATGACTAAAATTAAATGTTCTAATCTTGTTCCCTTCGCATGGTTAAAACTAAACGTATTTGATTGTTGGTTTTCTAATAAAAATCATTTTGTTCTTGATTAAAGTATTCTATATAATATTATTATTCATAGTTTCTTACCATCTGTGGATAATTATCAGGATACAATGCTGTTTTCGGGTCTGATTCAGCCTCTTCAACCCAGACGCTTGCGAAAGGTCTGCAAAGATAAAGACAAATACAATGACCAAAAAAGCCGGATTTGATTGATTGACTCATTTATTTATTCATTCATTCACTCATTCATTAAAATAAAAACGTGATGGACGAACTATAATTATATTATATCTCGAAATACAGAAGTTTTATACTGTAGAACTATATTTGGTCCACCTGACTTCCAGGGAAGTATGCGGCGGCACCGGTAAATTTGGTGTAAATTTAACAGTGATGTCGGGTGATTTAGTGCATGTCCTTTCCTGGTAGCCATTGTAAACAAACTTGTTGCCAATTAGACTTGTTAGAGAAAGAAACCATATTTATCAAACCATGTGGCATTATTTCTATGCACACGCAACGTATCACGGTGTAAGATGGTTTCCAGAAGGAAGCAGATGGAAAATGTAAGAATTAAGTTGTTAATCAGCTCTTGTCGGTGATAGACTGTACGAATCTTTTGCTTTGCAGGTAATGAGGCAATTCGACACCACTGTTGCAGTTCTACAAAATAGATTGTTATTGAGGCTTAAATGTGGTTGGCCTCAAATGAGGCTCAGCCACCTCACTGTTAACCATTTCCCTATTCAATATTTAAGGAATGGTGGCATGCACAGGGGGCCATTTCGTGGGTCTGGATGGTCTAAAAAGTAAAAAATAATAATATTGGGTCGATTTAGTGTTATATTCGTGGTTTCTCATCAATTTATGGGTTTTGTAATCATGTAGTTTTCTCAAAACAGAGTTAATTTCCGTGACCCAGTTTTTGTCAATAACCTCTATGAAAAGGGCTTGTTAATATGTGGACCTTTCTGCAGACCCTTACATGGACCTTTTTGGGGCCATCTATCAAAAAATTAAATTGGATTTTATTTATCCGCCACTTTTGAAAACGCCATTACGTTATCGAGGATTATGTTTATTTTTCTTCAATTGCGTTTTATATATAACTAATTATTTTAAAAAAATCATTGTTATGATTTTTTGTCAGACCAAATTGTCCCGCAAAAAATCCCGCAACATGAATTTTCTTGCCCGGAAATGATATTTTAAAACTGACCAATTAGAGCTCACGAATCAACAGGAAAATAGGTCAAGCTCTCGTAGCAGCCGACTCGGTCTATTCAACAAGTAAAATTAACACTTTAGATGATATTTGTCTGAAAAATTATTATTTCAAGATAAATAAATGTTTTAAAATATTACTATTGTAACATAACACTTATGTTACGGGCTAAAGGTTTAATGGTTATGTACTGTATGATACATGTAGAGTATACATGTATATATTTATCAATGTCAAGAATACACATGAGATAGTACACCTGTCAGATAGTCTAGACATTACCTAGGAGATTGGATATATATACTGGAGCGAGAGAGTTGAGAGAAGAGGGACTTGGAGACATAGTCATGTATGTTAGAAATAGATCACGTTGCGAAGAAATAAACATGTAGAAACGTATAGAGACTAAGTTGTTCATTACGCCACACTATGCAACAAAAAAAACAACACTTGGAAGGCACACCTGTCATACTCATAAGATAATTTTCCATTTAAGACCCCCAAATCCACAGGAAAACAGCATATATCGTAGACTGACCTTCTATCGAACCGCACCTGTTTATCGAACTTTTCATATTTTTGTGTTTTTACGCATGCACAAGTGCATACTACGTCATAAAATCATGAGTACCGTTGCTTTACTGTAAACAACGCCTCGTAGCTTTAAAAATGAAATATGCGTCATAAACAGGTCAATACAGTTTGGTTTTCCTTCAACTATGCTAAACATGAGAAAACTTGTAATACATGTACGTTATAGAATATCAACATAAATTGAAAAGTGTACCACATTAAAAATGTTTGATAGCTCTGACCCCTTCAGCTTATGCAAAGGTCGCGTGCCCATGATGAAATCACGTGACTATGAGTATTATGTTACAGTAAACAGTTTCTAAAATAAAGGTTCGATAAGCAGGTGATAATATTCTGGCAGCCATTTTTGTTTTTGTTATGAGGATGGTGGGGAACACTGGATTGTTTGGGGATTAATAGATGGGAATAAAATTACTTAATTGTTTCAAGGTATGATACTATAAAAGATTATTTTGAACTGCTGATTTATTTATTTCTTCAATATTCACAGTAAACGTTTTCTGTTCCTGGTCAAAGGTTAAGAGCTAGGTTCGTTAGATCGTGAGACCATGCTTCAAGGGGTCTAACTACCTGTATTTTGTAGGAATTTCACGTCGGCACTGGCTACGGCCTAGTCGGAATGTATCAAAAGTTATATGATTTGAAAAGTACAAGGTCCCAGCTTCACGTTCGTACCAAACATTAGTGGTTATTCCATCAGGCAGCCCAAAACTGGGCGTTATTTAGAATTGGTCATGAAATTTGCGAATGGGTAGTTCGACCCCTTATATATAATATAACACTAAATCGACCCAATCAATTTTTTTGACTTTTTAGGCCATCTAGACTCACAAAATGGCCCCCTGTGGTGACATGGATATTTATTAACAGAATTTTTATAATGGGTTATGCACAGGCGTTTGGCTCACGGGGGCCATTTTGTGGGTCTAGATGGTCTAAAAATTAAAAAAAAACTAAAATGATTGGGTCGATTTAGTATTATATTATATACTAACTGTGGGATATTTCAACTCACGATTCGCCGATTTCCCGACCGATTCGAAATAACGCCCGGTTTCGGACAGCTAAGATGGAATAACCACTAATGTTTGTAACAACAGATGACTCTTTAAATGTCACTTTGTGAAACCATTGTGATAAATAGAGAATTTGCTCCTATAGAAGCAAATGCTCTATTTATCACAATGGTTTCAAACTACAATATTCTAAAACAATTCCTTTTTTCTAGTTAATTTATGCTCAATCTTTTCGGTAAGTTTATTCAAAGAGGTATCTAAAAATAGCCTATGAGGTAATGGGTTTAAGTACATTTTCTTTTACTTCAAAGATAGAGAAGAATTATGTATCCTCCAACCTTCTCATACAGTTTCATGACAGTTATGTGAATTTGTTCTTGTTAACCCTTTAAATACTCCATAAATACACCTGTCAACGCATTTGCAAACAGAGTAGACACAGATCAGATGGCTCCTATAAGAGCCGTCTGATCAGGGTCTGCTCTGTTTGCTTTAAACCTTATGATATAATATAGATTTGATTCTATAGGTTCTGCCATGGCAAAAAATTCCTGTGTCCATGTTCTATTATAAGAAATTAATCTGATTAATATACATGATGTGACTATGTTTTACATGAATATTCATGTAGGAAAAGGTTAACCCATTACCTCATTAGCTATTTTTAGACCCAAATTCAGAACAAATCTACTGAAAAGGAGCATTTACTAGTGAAAAAGAAACTTTTAGAATTGTGTAGCTTTTAAACAATTGTGATAAAAAGAACATTTGCTCCTATGATGCTAATGCTCTATTTATCACAATGGTTTCAAAAAGTGACTTTTACAGAGGCATCAAAAGGCACCAATATGAGGGAATAGGTTACATAAAGAAATACAGGTTTTTCAAAATACAGGTGGTAGTTTATATAATTATGAGGGTTATAAAGTATGTTTTACTGCAAATACTACTGCATGTGTTACTAGGTAAACAAACATGTGATAACTACCGGTGGTAAGTGAATTCTATCCTTTTCAGGGGTGGTTTACTGATCTACCTGTCCTGTACTGTAAATGTATTATAGAGTTTCATAGGATTTCAGATTGTTTAGAATATAGGGTTGTATTATGTTGTGCATGAGTTTATAAGATGAGCAAATGTGATAATTATATACCCAAAAGTGTAATTAACCCTTCGCTTGCTATTCGCGTCAATATACCTACCTGTAAATAGTGAAGACCCAGATGAGACAGCTCCTGCAGGAGCTGTCTCATCAGGGTCTGCACTATTTACAAGTTGATTGTGCAACAAGTGCACTCCACAGCAGTGATTGCACAGCGAAATACTTGTACACAGTGAAGATATATGTAATTATACAACAGGACATGGGTAAAGAAGGAGAAATGTATTTTAAAATTCAGCAAGAGAAGGGTTAACCTTTTACTCTATGAATATTCATGGCATACTCAATCCATTATGAATGTTTATAAACCCTTTCCTCCATAAATACGCCTTTCTATACCCCTCTGTAAAAGTCAATTTTTGAAACCATTGTGTTAAATAGAGCATTTGCTCCTATGGAACAAATGCTGTATTTATCACAATGGTTTCAGAACTATATAATTCTAAAAAAAAATCCTTTTCTATAGTAAATGTTCCTTTTTGGTATATTTATTCGAAGAGGTTGGGTCTAAAATAGCCTATGGAGGAAAGGGTTAACTAATAATATTCTATTATACGAAACAAGTGAATACATAGTTTCCATTATGCTAAATAGTATATAGAATCAGTTCTTAGAAATTCTATAAGCAAAAAGAGAAGACCCAGATCAGACAGTTCCTACATTTTTACTTGTATATATTTTGGTCTGTCATGTTTATCTTGAATGTGTTTTATAGGAACTGTTTTGTTGCCCTTATTGCCCTGCTGCTGCCCCTTCCTCAGATCTATGTGATCAGTCTGGACACATCCTCTCGACACTGTAAGCAGCCCTTATTGAATGTTTCTGTGGCAGGAATTGTGATGACCTTCGCAGCTATAGGTATGGCTATTTTAAACTCTTTTCTCCATGAATATTCATGTAAGAAATAATGGCATCCTGAATATTCATGTCAGAAATAATGGCATCCTGAATATTCATGTAAGAAATAATGGCATCCTGAATATTCATGTAAGAAATAATGGCATCCTGAATATTCATTGGGTTCACTTTTATGAAAGCACATGAACACTAGACATATTTACCATGTCAGAAACTGTAGAATCATACATGTATCTATATTCTATCATAAGCAAACAGAGCAGAACCTGATCAGATGGCTCCTACAGGAGTCTACTCTGAGCCTACTCTGTTTGAAAAGGTATAGATAGGCATATTAATGGAGTGAAGACTTAATCTGAGCTCAGCTGCCAAATAATGATTAATTGGATTAATTGGATTGCACTGTGACCATTGTCCGTCATCTTTTCCAAAACCATTGACCAAAATTTCATCGAAGATCACAGTAATGAGCCTAAGGTGATCTTCTATCAAAGTTATATAAATCACTTTACTCCGCTGCAAAGCAGGTCACAGAAACTATGATATTTGAAATTCATCTTTTGCAAAAATTACAGCTTGTGTTTTCAGTGAAATGCAGCGTCCTGAATATCATTGGTAGATGTACTTAACCCTTCACTCCATGAATATTCATGTAAGAAATAATGACATCATGAATATTAATTAGATTATTTTTTGTAATGGCACATGGACAAAGGAATGTTTGGCTGTATTGGAAACTGTAGAATCATAGAAACCCTGTAAACTGTAGAGACCCTTTACTCCATAAATACGCCTTTGCAAACAGAGTGGGTCCAGATCAGATGGCTCATTCAGGAGCCATCTGATCAGGGTCTGTTGTATTTGCTTATTATATAATATAGATACAATTCTACAGTTTCTTACATGGCTAAAACTTCTGGTGTCCATGTACTATCATATCATTTAATCTAATTATTATTCATGATACCATTATTTCTTACATGGAGTAGAGGGTTAATACATCACTTGGCCTATTGACTCTGGCGAACGATACACGTCCACGATAACCCTTTCATTTTCATTCATGCATCTTTTTGATATACCGATTCCCTTATTTTCCAAGATATTTAGACAAAATAGGCAAATAGTGCAGAAGGAGAAAAAACTATTTTTGATCAGGTTCTACACCATTTGCTAATTGATTAACCCTTTACTCAATAGATATGCCTTTCTACATCTTTGCAAACAGATTGGACCCAGATTAGATGGCTCCTATAGAAGTCATCTGAACAGGGTCTGCTTTGTTTGCTTATGATATTATATAGATATGCGTGTATAGTTTCTGCCTTATCCAAAAGGTTGAGTTTCCGTGTGCTACAGAGACTGTGCTATTATAACAAATTAATCTAATTAATATTCATTACATCGTTATTTCTAGCATTAATATTCATAGCGGAAAGGGTTAACCCTTCCAGTACTGATTTTTGAAATGGACTACAGTAGAATCCCATTAAACCAGATACTCAGAATACTGGAGTCCTCTCAAAACTGGATAAAACTCTCATTCCCTTTTTTTGGTCCCTTTTTATTTCTTTATTTCATAACAAAATCACATGTAATATACTGGAATGTTCTTTACTTTTGAAACCACATAAACTTTCAAACATTTGTGCAAGATATGAACTATATTATTTAATACCAGACACTAGGCTAAGAGTTTGACAATATATTGTGCTGTCCATAGGATGTGATATTTATTTTATTATATCGTACAGCACAATCAATTTCTTCAGCAAAATAACTATTCAATTACATCAATAAACAGTTTTAAACAAAAGTTATAGAGCTACTCTGTGCTTAAAGATTGCGGAACAGCTTCACATTTCTATTCATTTTACACATTATAAGTAGTGGCGGAGCCCTTTGCACTGTCCAATCTTGACAGATCCTCCGACGAAATAGTCTCATAATGTGACATTTCTCGTGTATATACAAAAACAAAGCAATTGTCATAATGACGTTTTTTTTTATCAAATTGCAAGCGTCAGATGACGTCAGTGAATGATGTCATCAGATGACGTCAAACACACAATTTCATAAGCACTCGCTGATCTAGATGTTCCATGCCTATTGTAGCGGGAGACAGTGTTTTTCCGACAGTATTTTTTTCCCGCTGGGCCTGACAGTATTTCTGTCACGGTGGTCTATGGGAAATTAATATTGTAAATGAAATTGAGGTCTAATAATTAAAATTTAACACCTCTTATTGCTAAGTGCTAAAACCTCATGGTTGCATCATGCAGTCTCGATAATGACTTGTTGGTCTGGGTGATTAAACAAAGTGTGAAAAATACTAAGTGTCTGATTGGGTGGTGCAAAGGTTGGCAATTATTTGAGCTGTTGGAAGTACCCTGGAATAACCCCCCTCTGCTTTTTTTCTGCAATATTCTGGAATTAGTGTATACCAGATACTTAACCCTATACTCCATAAATGCGCCATTTTATGCTTTTGTAAACAGAGTTGACCCAGATCAGACAGTTCCTGTAGTCATCTGATAAGGATCTGCTCTATTTGCTTCTGACATTGTACAGATGTGATTGTACAGAATCTCCAATATGGCAAACACATTCCTTTGTTCATAAATCATTATAAAAATACAGCTAATAGGCACTCATAGGGTCATGAAATCTTGTACATATAAATATTTCTGAGGTGAAGAGTTCAAGCAAACTTCTTTTGTTTTTGATTTCAGCATTTACCTTCTTGTTTATCATTCTGGTTCCTGTACCCAGGGGGTTGAAGATATTTTTCCATGTAGTGGGATTGACAGATTTCATAATTGGTTTCATCACCTTTGCCTATGTCATGCAAGCAGAGGATGATTGTGTAAGTACGGTGACAAGGTGTAGTGTACTTTTCTCATATCGAACACATTATTCCATAGGTACACCTGTTCTACCTTTGCAACCAGAGAACATTTAGATCTATCATCAGACAGCTAACGTAAGAGCCATCTGATCACGGTCTGATCTGTTTGCTTATGAAGCAATATAGCTCTGATTTTACGCTTTCTGTCATGGCCAAAATTACCTGTGTTAACCCATTACCTCATAGGCTGTTTTTAGACCCAACCTCTTTGAATCAGTCTACTGAAAAGGAGCATTTACTAGAGAAAGGAAAATTTTAAAACGTTAGAAGTATATAGTATTGAAAGCTCCTTTAGATTCTTTCTGCATGACTTTCAACCTGAATTAAGCTGCCAGCTGTCAGAAATACCAGCACTAATACTAATTTTAACGTCTGGATTAGAGTGGTTTTACTGTATACGTGTTTGTTCATTTCAGTCTGTGAGTACTCCAGAACTACTGATCTTGTGTAAGTGCAGTGCAGCTTTGTCAGTAGCATCAGCAGGTAGGCAAAATGATTTTTCCCCTTTACTCCCAAAATGATTTTCCCCTTTACTCCATGAATGAGAAATGATGATATCGTGCATATTAACCCTTTCCCTCATATAAACGTGTTTTCAGGCATTTGCAAACAGAGTAGACCCAGATCAGACGGCTCCTATAGGAGCCGTCTGATCAGGTTCTGCTCTGTTTGCTATTGGAATTTGCAAGGTTTGTATCTTTACTTTCTAAAATGGCAACAATGTTCAACTTTCCATATATCATTATAACTATTTTGTCCATGAATATTCAGTAGGTATTGAAATTTGAAGTAAACATATAAAAACATGGAAAGGGTTTAAAGATGTATGGGATAGTGTTAAATAAACGAGCAGCAGATTGCATACTATGTAACTTATTAGTTTTAAATCTTTATTGAACAGTGTACAGTACTACCCCTCTAAACCGGAATAGAGAAGAATTTAGTTACTTTTAGGCAGGTGGCTGCCTAATGCAAGGTGAAAGTCTAAGCACAAAAATTTGACAACAATGCAATTTGTTCTATGCATGGAAACACCCTTTGGGTCTAGAAATGTAAAAACCTGATACAAACAAATCAGGAAGTAAAGCATGAAAGATTTTGTTCTTTATATTTCAGCTTTCCTTGCAATCATGTTTCCATTCTGGGTGATCAACAAAGCCAAACCCAAATCTGTACTTGATCCATACAGCAGGACAGGTGTGTGTTACGAGCCCGTAAAATGCTGCCAGTGTCTTTGGCATATCTAGTTGCCATGGTTACTGAATACTCTTACGCAACATTCCATGGAACCTCCAGAGAGATTTGTTTTATACTAATATCTTTATTTGTATCTTGGTTTCTCTTCTTTTTCTCAGAATAATAGTCCAGGTATTGTCATATGAACTGTCAGCTGTGTGGTCCTTCGGACTGAAAGTAGACTATAACTAGGTACTTTACTTTTTCATATATGTATTATTGAGGAATTGTTTAACCCTTACAGTGTAGGACATGAGCCCTCTGAGATGGGTCTACTCTCTTTTTAAGCCTTACAGTGTGGGGCACAGGTCACTAATGTCCTTTGCAAACAGTGTAGACTCAGATAAGAGAGCTCCTAGAGGAGCCCTCTCATCAGGGTCTGCACTGTTTGTCATGTTATACTTTTCTTTAGAAGCTTGACCTGTTTGAATTCCAGAATAGTCCATTTGAAAAGTCAGCACTGTAAGGGATAAGGTCTTCTTGGTAATGTCAATACATAACTCTTCACTTTATAAACTTTATATTATTGTTAAATATTGTTAAAGTATAACTTTTTTATTTCTCACTAAACGCTATGTTGTGACCACTCTTTAGAATCGTCTCTTCAAGAGTGGTCACACCATAGGGTTTGGTGGAGAAATGACGATTTTAGTTTTTGAGTATGCACCGTTATCTGTAGCTCTGGGCATAAAAACACAGAAGTATTTGGCCATGACAGAAAGTGTAGAATCAAGTCTGTTCAATTCCATCCTCAGACGGAGCAAACCCTGAAAGAGCCATCTGATCTGGGTCTAATCTGTTTGCATTGCCACCAGCCGGCATCTCTAAAAAATCTCTATGAGGCAGATCGTTAATGGTAAATATTAATCAATATCTGTCATATTATATATTCAGAACAGAATGAGTTTTATAAAAGTTCAACAGAAAAGAGAGTAGACCCCGATCAGATAATCAGACAATTCCCATAGGAGCCATCTGGGTCTGGGCAAAAAGGGTGTCTATAAGGGAGAGGATTCAACCTTGGGCATGCCTTTGACATCCTTTGCCTAGTCCTTCAAACCTCACAAACTTGTCACATGTTTGCATTTAGCCCTATTAGGCTCATATAAAGAGCTACTGCCCTTTAAAATAATTCATAGACAGACCAACATTGGCATTCCCTAGCAGTATTTTCTTAATAAATTGTGTGTATGTAATGTCAGTATTGTGATACATTATTGTTGTGATAAACATATTTTACAAAATGCATTTGAGGGATAATCTGTGGGAGAGTATTCACTCAGACTGAAAGCTACTGAAACTAGTTTAACCCTTATCATCATGCAAAGCATCACCTGGCTCATATTTGCAAACAGCTTGGATCCAGATGAGACACCAATTAACTTGGATCCAAGCTGTTTGATACTCAGTTCTAGCCTCTGTAAAAATCACCTTTGAAACCATTGTGATAAATAGAGCATTTGCTCCTATAGGTTTTAAGCACGATAACGTTTTAAAAACAGTAACTTCTAAGATATAAATTCTCTCTTTTTTTTGTTTTTTTCTACATGACATAATCACATTCAATGGCAGATGAATGTATTTGCCTGTGTTGGCTGTCTGATTATTTTTCACTTGCCATAATACAGACATTTGAGATTCCAAATGACACAGCTTCTTTTCAGGAACCAAATTGTTGAACACTTTGATTCTATTTTGGAAAACAAACACCAGACATTTTTACTGACAAAGATTCACCCAGCAGATTTGTGTTTAATGGTGTAGAAAGAGGGTACTGTGGAATATTTGTTAGCCAGGGGCTTACACTTCTATGTGATACTTTAACCCTTTCCTTCATATAAACACCTTTTCTCATATTTGCAAACAGAGTATACCCAGATGAGACAGCTCCTATAGGAATGGTCTGATCAGGGTCTGCTCTGTTTTGCTAATGGAATTTGATAGATGTGTTTCTTTAGTTTCTAAAATGGCTACAATGTTCCACCTCCCATATTTCATTATAACTATTTTGTCCACAAATATTCAGTATGTATTGAAAGTTGGAGTAACACAGAACAGGGAGAGGGTTAAGATGTTCTCATTGATGACATCTGTTGGGGTCTTAATGTAATACTCCCACAAAGCAAAGCAAAGTTTTAATCCTTTACCCCATAAATATTCATATCAGAAATGATGACATCATAAATATTAATTAGATTTTTTTTATAATGGCATATGAACACAGGAATGTTTTGGCTATGGCAGAATTGCGGAATCATATGTACAGTAAAACCTCTCTATAACGGCCACTGAACTGAACTGTTGGTATATTAGGGCAGGTGGCTGCTTAAAACAAGGTGAAAGTAAAACAGAACGCTCCTATAGGAGCGTTTTGTTTTACTTTCACCTTGCTTTAAGCAAGCACCTTCATTTAACACAACATTATTGATGTTATTTAGTGACCCTTATAGAGAGGTTTTACTGTATATTATTTCATAAGCAAACAGTGCAGACCCTGATCAGATGACTCCTACAAGAACCATCTGATCTTGGTCGTATTTGTACAGTCATTATTTCTTACATGAATATTCATCAGATAAAGGGCTACAAGGCGTTAATATACACATTTTTCAATGCCTCTATTGTTGTTTGTTTATGACAATGTCGCATCTGTTATTATCTATTCAAACAGTTTGGATCCAGATGAGACACCGAGTAACTCGGCACTTCACCAGGATCCAAACTGTATGTTACAGTGACTGGTTTTTGGAAACAAAAATAACTGAAAAAATGGAAATTGTAGCAGACGACAAACTTTGCAGACGACAAAATTTGGCAGCAAAAGAGTTAAGCTTTGAATGATTCTAAACGTTGGGACCGTTAGATTTGCTATCATCGCTTCCTGCTCATACAGTACTTCTCTATAGCAACAGCTCAATGAGTGAAAATGGGTACCTTTAATATCAAATGACTGCTTGATGACGGGTGTATGTTTAGGGCAAATCTCCATTTGATTTATTCTGCATCAAGCAGTCACCTGCTTATAATCATGTTTACTGATTAACCCTCTACTCCATATAATCATGTTTTTCATTAACCCTTTACTCTGTAAATCCTCCTTTCTATATCATTGCAAACAATGTAGAATCATATTTATATTATTTTATAAACAAGCACACTGCTGATCAAACAGACAGACTGGTCAGATTGTTCCTACAGGAGCCATCTGAGTTGTCTCTGTTTTTTGCAAAGGCATATAAAGGCGTATTATGAAGTAAAGGGTTGAAGACACCGACGTTAATTCATGGAATGGTCATTATAGATACATATATATGTTTGTAGGAACAAAAACTTTGCAAACTTTAAACCATTCCCTCTTATTGACCCCTCTGTAAAAGTCAGTTTTTGAACCATTGTGATAAATAGAACATTTGCTCCTATGGAGCAAATGCTCTATTTATCACATTGATTTACAAATTACACAATTCTATTCTAAAATTTTCATTTTCTCTAGTAAAGTCTTCCTTTTTCTCTTGTAAAGTCTCCTTCAGAGGTAGGACCTGAAAATATCCTATGAGGTAATGGGTTAAGTATCCACACTCATTCAGTCCTGGGTCCATATTCACTAACATTTTCTTTGAAGTCGGTCTCATTCTCAGACTTAAACTCAGACTCTGTCAAGACTACTTTCGAAATCGCATTTGCAAAAGACTAGACATTTTAAGTATTAATTATTAAGATAGGCAATGATTTTTATATGTGACAGTTTCTCAGGGCTGGATGGGTTAAAGGGGACACCCACCCCAATAAAATTGAATTACAATTTGTACCCCTTTTATATGTAGACTTCACCTAATTCTTGATAAAGTTCTGGCCCCAAGGTTATAAAACGTTTTGCATGAGTGAGATCATTCTCAAGCATCTGACCAATCAGATACTTGAGAATGATCTCAGACTCAGCAGTTTTATAACATCGGGCCATGGGTGATACTATGGTAGGTTTTGTTATTTCATGTTGTATTTGATTCATCATATCATGTTATTTTCATATGCCAGCTGGTCTGGGGATATTTATATACTAACACACCCACTTGTTGACTGAAATGTTATTGTTTATGAACATGTTAATAACCACACTTATTTCTTATACAGCATAAAGCCCCTTGAATACAACCTCTTTATACATAAACATAATTATACTTTTTTTAAGGAAAACAATGTTTAATTTAATTAATGCTTAATGCAGGATGAAATAATTCAGAAAGCTGCTGCAGAAGCTTTCTGTATAACTTTCATCAGCATTAACAGAGCTACAGATAACGGTGCATACCGAAATACTAAAATCGCCAGTTCTCCACCAAACCCTATACTAACTGTTACCACTCTTTAGAATCGTCTCTTCGAGACGATTCTATAAAGGGTGGTCACGGTATAGGGTTTGGTGGAGAAATAAATAAGTTTAAAGATGTTTTAATTTACACATCTTATCTGTAGCACTGATTAAGCTACCACCTGTCTTTAAGACCAAAAATAGATCTATATATTTTTCGGTTGTATTATACGGGTTTTACTGTTGGCTTTATTTTTCTGAATCAAAATTAAACTTTATTTTCTGACTGTCTGGCTTACATTTTTTTATTATGTCCATTGTGTATACATGTATAAGCATTAAAGAGAATCCAAGTACAGCAACCTTGACCATTAACCCTTCTATGAACTACACATATTTCTCAAATGTCAACTTCAAGACTGTTCAAAATCTGTCTTTTTGGAATGGTATTCAGGTCAGCAGGGTCCAGTATGTTTTAATGCCCCAAAGCGTGGGATGGTTGAGTGTCACATACTAATTTCAGGTTATCTTGACCTCAGCTGTAGAAAACCCTTGTGAAGACCATTTAGCCTGCATGTGCGTATGAGTACATCTGGGACACAGAGCTGCATACCGTTTACTGGTCACTGCGACCTTGACCAATGACCTCAGTTACAGAAAAAAACAGTTACAGTAAAAATGAATATTTTATATTATATCTGCATAGGTGTTTAGTTGTTTCTTGTTTAAGGTAATTTGGGTTAAGGTGACTTGAGTTTCAGGTTTAGGTCATACTGTGCAGTCTTTTAGTTTCATTTTGCAATAGCATTTTAATACAGGCGTGCTTACAAAACGCATTTCAATTTCAGTGCTTTGCTTTTGGTGCATTTGTCACCTACAAAAAACCTATGACACATTTCGTGCTCCATATTACCCCCACATATTCGGACCAAAAAACTAAGGCAAATAGCGCATGCCCAGATTAAACGACACCTAAATGAGAATTTGACCAGGGTCCATGCTTATAAAGCTTTTAGTTGAGTCTGAGTTTCGTTCTCAAGCTTTTAATTGGTCAGATTTGAGTTCTCAAGCTTTTGATTGGTCAGATTTGAGCCAGAGGCTCAAATCTGACCAATCAAAAACTTGAGAACGAACTCAGACTCAACAAAAAGTTTTATAAGCATGGACCAAGGCTTTTCACCAATTGCAACTATGTCAGTCTAATTTAAAGTTATTAAATTGGTTCCTGATTGCATTATTCATCTTAAAAACAGGTGATGATACGATATGGCGTGTCCGAATTCTTAGGTTAATAAAGTGAATTTTACAGTGTACCGAAATACTATAATCAACTTTGAACTTGGATCTACCTGCAAGAAACATTCAGATGTTTTGATTGTATGGCATTTTGACCACTGCGCTGTTTATGGTGCAAATACTTTTAAAAAATGTCAAACTGCTGTGTAGATTCTGATAATAATAGATCATACGGTTGAGCTTGGTCTACATTTTTACGCAGTCCAGGTGGTCTTTTTATGTCAGGCGACACATATTCATGTATACCGATCTGATGTTTATTTTTGTCCGAAAACATATGCCACTGTAAGTACCAGTTTCTCAACCCTTCCCCTGTAGGCCCTATCACAGGTCTTCGGCGCGTGTCCCCCCCCCCCCTCTAGTCCCACAACCCCTCTCTACAACCCCAAAAAATGAATTAAAGACACTAAAACATGCATACATATGGTCAAATCATCATCATATAGCATAACAACCAGTTTCTGACAAACGCCTCTCGGTGTCAAAATATTTATTGACAAAAAACACTACAGATGATTCAAGACTAAAATAAATACTTCAGTAACTCCTCTCAGAAGAGGTCAAAATATCAGTCTATAGGTTATGTAGCATCTTAACCCTTTCCCTCATATAAACGTGTATTCACGCAATTGCAGACAGAGTAGACACAGATCAGATGGCTCCTAGAGGAGCCGTCTGATCAGGGTCTGCTCTGTTTGCTAATAGAATTTGATAGATATGGTTCTTTACTTTCTAAAATGTCTACAATGTTTCACCATTCATATTTCTTTGATATCTATTTTTAATGAATATTAAGTAGGTATTCAAATTTGGCCTAAATACAGAACAGGGTTAATCCATTTCATCATATTGACGCGTCCGTAAAAGTGATATTTTGAAGTAACTGTTATAAATATCTAGCATTGAATTAGCTGCATAAGGAGCAAATGTTTTATTTATCACACTGGTTTCAAAACTACACAATTCCAGCCAGCTATTCCCGTTTTCTAGTAAACGAGCCAAAAACAGCACACGGTTTGAAACTATGAAATGAATGTAGCTGGGCTATTTCAGCCGATGGCAACAGTATTATAGTGGTCCGAGGCTACTTTGCCTAAAACAAACACTATGAAAACATGGAATACAAGCTACCTTTATGCACACAGCTATGTTATAGTGATTAATGATACTCAGCTTTGGGGCTAACAATACAACGATAAACTATACCTGTGAACAACTACTAAAGCCCTATACCGGCGAAAAGGATGGTCAATACTTCAAACTACAAAATGGTGCCAGTGCTTGGAACATAATCCTCAAAGTATGTCATGAAACTGTATAAATGTGTGCTATAACTCCAGAATATGCGATTTGTCATGAGACCCTAAACATCAAACCCTGTTGAAACATATGGTTTGAAACTATCTCAACACGATCATGACTTCAACCGATATAATAAAATTCGGAAAGCTTTTTCAAAATGTTATTATCGAAATTTACTCCTAATTATTAAATATAACAGCAATTAACGGCAACAAGGTATTTCTCACCCAGATTTCTATGGTGATATTATCTACAAACTTAGAAAAATTCGGGATAATATCCATTTTCACGATTTGTGGGAAATTAACGCATTAAAAAGTTTAGGAAGAAAGGTTATGACACTATTATATTGCAACACGCTGCATTTTTGGTTATCGCCCCTTTTACAATCGGTCGCTACACTACCCTTTTTGCTTGTACGATGACAGACAGGGTAGTACTCTATGATGGTATACTCTTAAACCCAGAAGTGGGATGAGCTTACCAGACTAATGTATTACATTTTCTCTGTCGTATCCTTAAAGACTTCCCTGCAGTTGCTCTGTCTTAGGCAAAGCCATTGGGTACATATTTGAGGGACTTTAACAGTTGTTATACATTTTGTACTGTGATTACTGTCTTCTATGTTGTGGGGAAGTCCGGCGGGGATACCTTTATTTAAATGTTTGTTTAGCTAGGGTGACTTTGAGATAAGTGTGAGGTTAGGACGTCCGTAACCGGTTTAAATCCCCAATGGTGATTTTGCTACTAACCGTGCCAAGGCGGTCTTCTCTTTGTCACCATTACGTTTGTTTGTCTTGTGTCTTTGTGGGAAAGTTTGTGCTTGTGTTTGTTGGGGGTTTCTGTGTTCTTCTCGTGTGTGTGTGTGTGGTGTGGTGTGTGTTTGTGTGTGTGTGTGTGTTTGGTTGTGTGTGTGTGTGTGGCATGCTGTCTATCGAAGTGTTGGTGGTGGTTGCGTCTTGTGTGTGGTTTTCTCCCATATGCGTGTGTTTGGGAATATTGCTTTCTGTCGGTGTTTTCCTGCTTGACTGTACTACTTTTTCATTCAAACCTATATCGCAGACCTTGTTCTATAATGTGCTTGAAATATGTCTCGAAGCATGTATAGAACCATTTGCTCTGAAACTTACCTTGCACAGTGTGTGAAACCCATTTGCCTGGAACCCGCTGGAAGCATTTAATAAAACCTAATGTTTTGAAGCCTGCTTGGAGTGTGCTCCGATCCTGTGCTCGAAGCGCTATCTCGGACAGATAGTTCAGCAACACTCTGAACCCTGTATCACAATGTGTTGGTGCCTGTCACCAAACCTGCTCCAGAACGAATACAACCAAAGGTCCAAGCAACGCTATTTCAATACCTCAGCTACTCTGAAACCGCTATGAAAATAGCAGTATAAATTTATAACCAGCCTGTTGGACAGTCTAAACGTACATTTTTCATGCCAAAGGAGTAAACTCCAGGGACAGTTACTTTGCCCATTCGAAAGAACAGGTACAAATACGTCGCCGAAACAGTCGATATATTCACTTGTTGTAAACCTTAATAAGTGCAATACTCTATCAGTCACCATCATACGATTGAGCTTTTATATATAATTTTATGTGAAGCCGTCACTGAAAGAATTTAATGAATATTCAGTACCCTTAACGCTGAATCAATTTGCACCAGCCTCAGCATTTTATGCAGCTTCAATTACAATGAGTAGATTTAAGAAACTTAGCATATTAACAGTGTTCATAAATGATTAACCCGATTGACCAACCGCCTCACACCTTTGCGTGTATGCACAGTACTTTTATATAGTATAAAACAAACAAAATGAATCTTAACAGAGAACGATTTTTGATATACAACAACAACTACATACATGTAGAACTCAAACCGCTCACCTAGCGATATTTACCACTAGCCCAGCATTTGCAGTCAGTGAAGACCAAGGTACGAAGACTCTGGTCTGTGTCTGCATTGTTTGTCGTTCAAATCCTCTAGCGAGTATTTCATACTGTGAGGACTCTATAGCTGAACACTGATGGGCCAACAAAATGTGAATACCATATTTACAATATTGTCAATCCTAGCAGATTATATAACAAGTAATTATAAAATTACGATAATTTATATTGTGGTTGTGCCGTTTCTTGTTTTACGGTGTTTAGTGCAGTGTCCTTTCGAATGTGGCTCTCTCTGTTTGACTGTTTTATCCATATTATACACCCTCTTGTCATTTCAATATTATTGTATGCTGAAGAACATGCATAATTCAGATCTTGACGCAGCACCGCAGAATGGATATCTAAACTGCAAACCAGAAAGATCTACATCTTTTTTTTCATCGACTTCAAATATATAAAACAATTCATTAAAAAGGGATATGATCCTGTAGTACTACAACATACTGCATGTTTGGTTGTGAACCCTTTTACAGTTGGCAATCACGCTGGCCTCTTTGCATGTACGCCGACAAGAAAGGTTTAGTACTCTATGCAGGCGACCTCTTAAATCCAGAAATGGAAGGAGAACGTCGGATATCTGTACTATTTCATTTTTGTCGTACCCTTTATTACTTTTCTACAGTTACTCTGTTTGCAGCTCAATCATTGAGTACACTAGCGATAGGTGGATACAGTATGTTCAATTAAATGTTTTGTTTGTTATACATGCACTTTACCACTGTATTTGCTGTCGCGGTTGTTTTAGATTAGTCGGAGAGGGGATACGTTTATTTACACTGTTTGTCTTTTAGGATGGGGATTGAATAAGAGTGAGGTTGGGCGCCCATAAACCGGTTTAACCCCCCGGTGACTTTTGTCACTGACCGTTCCAAGGCGGTACTTCCATCTTCCTCCTATTGTATGTTTGTTTTGTCTTTGTGCGTCTCTTGTTGTTTTTTCTACTTATGTACATTTGCTGTTTCCTTGTGTTGCTGTTCGGGCGAGTGTTTGTTCTGTATGTGGTGTTTCCTGCATGACTCATTTTTGTACTTTCAAGAAGGCGTTCGACGGAGTTTGGCACCGATAATCATACTTGTTTTTAGAATTTTCGATCAATCGAGGTTTTAATGTTTCTTTATTAAATCATTTGAGTTCAATAAGGGGATACTGTATGGATTTGCACATAAAGCTGACCTGTGATAATAACCGAGCATGTAACAATTCTTGTTAGCCACATAAAATAGGCAGATGCAGTGTTTCGTTGTTCCCAAAAGTTCTCCCCGAAGTCCTCTACACAGACGCTGATAACGGACTCACCACTCAACCCCCTTGTCCTTCTAAACTCGGCTTCCTCAAGAAACGCACCTGTTACATTGAAATATACTCTGTCGACGTGGTCAACGTACTCTTCGGGTTCAAGATCAACCTGTTCGCAAAAGTAAAACTTTGAGAGGACAACGCTGCCATATCTTGGTATGGATACATCGGACTTTACACTTTTCAATATTTCAGTTTCATCTGAACTCTGCCGTCTGTCAAGTTCAATGGCGTTAAATCTTTCAGAACTGAAATTGCCGGTATAACTTCTCACCTTTCGGTACTTGTAGTACTTGTTGAAATTAGCTTTCATTCGGATTATTTTGTCGTTGACTTTCATTGTCCACGTTGTCTTGAGATCTGTGTGAAACGCTGCCATGAACTTATTGGGATCGAATTTGGCCTTATTACGCCGAACCCATATCATAAGGAAACTGACGAAAGAGTTATTGTTCACTGAACTGTAAAACTCTTTATGGTCCCATGACTTCAAACGGTTCCTGAACATTTTAGTCTTCTGATCGGAAAGAGTTTCTATAAAATCTAGGGGAATCATGTCATTTGGGCCTATAGGATCTAACCTTATCAAAGCCTGGAATGGACCAGCTATCCAGTCATGGCTCAGGTATATGCATTTCAAGCCAATTTTCAACTGACCCTCTGGGCATCTTGTCTTTCTGCATCGACCCTGAAAGTAAAGACATAGTCTAACTTGTACTGTTGTCGTTGATACTGTTATACTGTCAACATTTATATGGTTTGACTCGTACAGTAAAATCCGACACTTCGAACACAAGAATCATTAGCGGTCTTTAAGAAAGACGGAAGCGTCATGCAGAGTGAATGTCATGCTGAGAGCTCTAGGAGCTTTCTACGTGACTTCTACTTTGTATTAACCATTCCCATGATGATAAAAGTGTCAATTCTGCATTACAAAAAGTTCAAATATCAAGTATTCACCACGTCGATTCTTACCATACGCCATTTGCAAACTTAGTAGACCCAGATCAGACGACTCCTATATGGGCCGTCTGATCAGGGTCTGCTCTGTTCGCCTATAAGTTAATATAGATCAGTATCCAATTACTATGACAAAAATGCATGTGTCAATATTATGACAATATATTATAAAGAATAATCGAATTAATATTCATGACGTCATTATTTCTGACATGAATATTCATGAAGTAAAGGGCTAAATACAAACCTGATCTCGCTGTGGAAAAATACTGTTTGTTAATGTTTGACTACCCCCTATTGGTTCAAACTTTTAAGAAACTGTAGACTATATGTCAGCTTGGATTAATATATCAACAGCTTTAATCCTAATGAGACGACAACCCATTAGGCGTCTGTGTGGATCCAATATTTTTTTTAATGCAACTGAAGTCGCGGAGAGCTGTGTAAGGGTTAAAGTTGTGCACCTCATTCTGTTTTATTAACTGAATTTGTAGCTGATACTGTGAAATATATATGTGCTATACATGTATCTGTGCTATACTATCAACATATTTATGATTTGATTAAATATCGCTTCTTAGGTTTTAATCCTTTATGTACTAGGAATATCGTTGCAAACAATAAAAGAAGATCAGACGACCCCAGCACGAGCTGTCTGAGAAGGATCTGCTCGGTTTGCTCATGGAATTATTTATAAATATTAATAAATGATTTCACAGTTTCATATAATTTTAAACGGACGTTCATACATTTTCATGATGCCAGCATTTGTTATATAGATATTCACAGAGTAAAGAGGTAATTGCGATTACAATTCAACTAGCAGTGTTTGCCTTTATTAATCACGCCAATGCATTCAGCATTGTATTATACAGTCAGCTATTAGTTTTTTACTATATGTTTCAATATCCTATTTACCGTTTGTCTTCAACAATAGTTGTTTTTTATGAAGTAATGAAAGTAATTTTCAAATCCATTTAGAATAAGTATGAGAGTCTTCTGAATATAAGCTCAACTTATAGGACTAGAAATGAAAATCAACCTAACTGGGGGATGGTGAAAAAATAACATACAACCCTTACTTAATGCAATATTTCTTTCGCTACCGACGTCTAGAAAAGAGTAAATAATAAAAATGTGACGCAAAGATTAATTGCTTTTTTATTACTTTGAACGACGACTATTTATTAGCACTAAAATGTCATCAACATGGAGTGCACTAAGGTAAATATTTACAATTTGTGACTCACGTTTATTCGTTCAATGAATCGATCGTCATTGCATTCAGTTTCGCCAGCATCTTTGTTTGTTCGTTTGTCATTCAGCAATTGAAGAGTGTCTGGTGTAAACAATAATCTAGTCAGAGAGCCAGTATCACGGTTTCTCTCGTTGATCTTGCAAATTGAATGTTCTTCTATATGTTTTAAATAAAACGACGAATCGCTTTCTAGAATGCACAGGTAACAGAAGATATTGTTGTAACGACGACTGTTCATATATGTGAATGAAGCATTGAGTCCCCTACACAAGGCAGCAAAATGATTATGAGTGTCGCTATAATTGGTCAAACAGTCCATGCTTTGGTCTCTAGCCATTTGTTGGCATATATGACGGCGGACATCAGCATGTGTCGGCGGCAAGAATTTTAATTCGCAATTACCACTAGACCCATTTAATACATTTTCTAGCCCGTCTGTAATATGTGAGTCAAAGGTAGTTTCCATCGGACAACTGACTTCAATGTCCCACTTTTCTACGTCCGTGTCACCGTTGCAAGCAGCACATGCATCATTTGTATATATCATCTTTGACTTGTTCGAGTACACGGGATAGATACTTCCCCAGGGCGCTGCAGCGATGGTCAAGCATGAGGTAGAGTTAGAGCATTGATCAACTACATTGTATCCATCAGTACTTGAGGACTGTAGAGACAAAATGTCAAGTATTGTACAGGAAGTGTGGTATCGTTCATCAAGTCTGTACCTATCCATGGAATAACGACAGCAATTTCTCTCTAGTCCACAGTCCGGGTGACAGGAACATTCCTCACAACAAGGGGTTTGTCCTGGGGCCAATGTGATTTCTTGAGATGCTGTGTGATTACAAATATCAGTGAAAGGGCACAACCTATCCCAGTCGACATGTACATCAATTGTCTCAGATTTCGCTTCAGTAGAATCCAATACGATGTTTAGTGCAAGGAGTGCATATACGCATTGTAACAAGTCATGCCATGAGTCACCCATGATCTGAAATATAGATAGTGCTATCAACCCTGTACCTCATGAATACAAGTATAACTAGAGGTTTGTTTTTGTCACAAAAACAGATGTCTCCCCCTCCCATCCTCTTTCCAATAAACAATACGTAATGTCTGTAACTCCAAACTTATCAGGGTCTAATGTTTAAGTCATCAGGGACAATAACTCCAACATTGTCAGGGGGAGACAATTCAAAAGCCCCAGGTACACAAAAATACATGCTAGTCAACATTCTTGTGAAGTTTGGTGACTCTAGTACTAGTGGTTTCAGAGATACATGTGACACAAAGTAAAGTTTCTCTTATTTAAGTCATAAGGGGCAGTAACTCCAAAGTTATCAGGGGGAGACAATTAAAAATCCCAGATGCACAATAACTCATGCTGGTGAACATTCCTGTGAAGTTTGGTGACACTAGCCCTACTGGTTTCAGAGATACATGCAGCACAAAGTTTCTCTAATTTTAAGTTAACATATCAGGGGCAGTAACTCAAGAATTATCAGGGGGAGACAATTAAAAAACCCAGCTGCACAACAACTCATGCTGGTGAACATTCCTGTGAAGTTTGGTGACTCTAGCCCTAGCGGTTTTACAGATATGCATGACACAAAGTTTCTCTAATCTTAAGTAATCATATCAGGGGCAATAACTCCAAAGTTATCAAGGGAAGACAATTCAAAAATCCCAGTTGTACAACAACTCATGCTGGTCGACATTCCTGTGAAGTTTGCCGACTCTAGCCCTTGTGGTTTCAAAGATATGCACGACACTAAGTAAAGTTTGTCTAATTTTAAGTCATCAGGGGCAGTAACTCCAAAGTTAACAGGGGAGACAATTCAAAAAACCCAAGAGCAAAACAACTCATGCTTGTGAACAATCCTGTGAAGTTTGGTGACTCTAGCCATACTGGTTTCAGAGATACGCGCGACACAAAGTTTGTATAAATTTAAGTATTCATATAAGGGGCAATAACTCAAGAAATATCAGGGGGAGACAATTCAAAAACCATAGGTGCACAACAAATTATGCTGGTGAACATTCCTGTGAAGTTTGGTGACTCTAGTACCAGCGGTTTCAGAGATACGCGCGACACAAAGTTTTTCTAATTTTAAGTCATCAGGGGCAATAACTCCAAAATTATCAGGGGGAGACAATTCAAAAACCCCAGGTGCACAATAACTCATGCTGGTAAACATTCCTGTGAAGTTTGGTGACTCTAGCCCAACTGGTTTCAGAGATACGCGCGACACAAGTTTGTGACGGACAGACAGACAGACGGACAGACGGACGGACGGACAGACAGACAAATCTGGCAAAAACAATATATCTCCCCATAAATGGGGAAGACATAATAATGCCATCTTGAATACTAACTAATTGTTCTGTTATAGTGTCCCATGAGTGCAAAAAATACAATTTTGGCCATTGCAGAAACGATATATTATCAGATATGAACCGTCTGAAATGGGTCTACTCCGTGTTCACAGGCCTTAGGAAACGTCTACGTGGAGAAAGGGTTAACGGCCTGACATAATTAGGCCACTGTTATGTGATATTTGTATTTCTTTAAATGAAAACACCTCCTATCTTAATATTTGTCTATTGCATATGTCTAGTCAGAACAAAAATGAGTTGCTAAAAACCTTGTAACATTAACCACTCAGCAGACAAGAATACTCGATGTATTATATTGTCGAACGAAAGAAGCATGGCCAGTACATGTATTTAGTTTGGCATCCAACTAAGAGAAATGCATTAAATAATAGAATATGGCATGCACTGGATATGTAATATTTGATGTCTGAGTAATCACAAACAACCACATGTTACCTGAAATGTTGCCCTTGTTTCTCTAAATTAGGTCAAAGGTCAACTAAGTGCATATTTTATATACGTTATTTGAGAAATCATTATATCTTTATCAATTTTAGGTGTAAAATAACAAACATGGTACGAAAATGAAGGTTAAACATTGGCCGTTAATTTGCACTTACTTTGTGCAAAAAATATTATTCGAAAATTCATGAATCAATGAGAAAATAAAAAAATCAGTACAATTTCATTAAAAGCAACATGTAACGATTATAAATGATGCCATGTCTTCATCATTTTGACTATTTAACAGATATAAATGACGTAAAAATAAAGGTTATGCAGAATGCTACTGGAACAGATAACTGTATGCAGTCATACCAGCTATATATTGTGCACAAATACTTCTTAAAGTGAAGTGGGTGGGGTAAATGAACACCTAAACAAAACTGCCAGTTCTGTTTAAAGTAACTAAATAATTCACTTTATTTGTATGTATATCTTCTTAATTAATATAATTAATACCATCTTAAACACGTGTTAGAGAGCTTTTAAAGCTGCGTTGAAGCATTTACAGCGAATAGAGTTGCACTTGATTTTGCACACATGCAGGCATTATGTGCAGTTGGTACATTTCCAAACCACTTACACGAGTTCGGCACCATCGTGCTATGCGTTATTATCGATAGCATTAGTGTTTGTATCCATCAGCTCAGATCCGTATACTTGTACCAGCTTGATAGTTTGCTCTTGCAATTTTCAATTCTAGTGCATCCTTTGTTGGCGGAAGAAGTTCAAGTGTTTTCTTTACCTTAACCATATTGTGAAATTCTTGAATCATCAATGGATTCTCCTTGACACCATACATCAAAGATAAAACGATTGTGCATTGTCTTCAAATATCTGAAAGCAGATGGGGCATGTAAAATATCTCTTCCAACAGGTCTTCGTTCCGATTCAAGTGAAAGCAAGGTGTGTGGCACATCCAATTATTGTATGAAACTCCAGCATGACCCGGCAGACATCTTGAGGTAACTTGTGGAAAATACAATTTTGTTTTCTTGGAGGTCCCAGCCATTATTCAGACTTCAGTTCCTAAAGGTCAAAGATGGTATATCATTACAAGCAGTACATCAAAGTCTTGGCATTTGACAACTATCCAGCCTTGACCCCTTTTTAGCAGCATCCAAGGCATGCATGACAATCCATGTATCCATCTTATCATGATTTGATGGCAGATGGGACACCTGCACTTGTCTTGAATGACAATATTCAAATGTATCTCTTGAACACTGTAATACTCGTATACTACACCAACACTGTGTTTGTGTATTCTGCTTCTAATTTGTCGTGATTTGCCGCTTTAAAGTCATCATACTCGCACTATTGTGATATGCACATAAGTGAGGGAGGGTTTAACGTGCAAATTAAAACAACAGATAAAGACATTGCCAACATAAGAAGAGTATGTGACAGCTGAGATCCCAACCTGGAAAGTTGGGAGCTATCACTTGATGTTATGGTAGCATGTTCTAGATGACGTTGACAACAGAGTGGAAGATATATTCCCTCAGGAACTTGGTACTGCAAAACCTTTGAACGAATCTTAAGGAGTGGTCAGAATGTTGGGCGCCAGCTGCAACAAAATCGTTACAAACCTATAGAACATCGCGGCTTTTACTTGTGTCTGCCTCTGTTTGAGCAAATCGTGTTGAGCATGACACCAACGCTGTTTTTTGCAATAATCCAAAATTACAAATCTGGTAGCTCTACGTTGGACCATCTCAACACGCTTTGTCATGGCCTTGGTGTGTAGGTCCAAACAAAGGATGTGTACTCAACCTGCAGACTGATCAGGGGTTTTGTAACATGCCTCCTTGGTTGACTATTGGCAGGATCCAAGGTTCATGCTTAGAACGGCTGTTATTCAATTTGCCTCCTTTATGGCCATATCGACTCGGGATTCAAAGGCAATTGAAAAGACAGTAGTGTTCCAAGTTATTTTTCCTTATTTGTTTATTTCCGTCTCTTGCTATGGACAGTATAACTGGTCTCTATGTGTGTCTTGTTAGTGATAAGCAGCACCTAGCACATCTCTGCATTGAACCCAGTATCTTCCCATTTCTACAGACTGTCGATGCCATTCTGGAAGACATCTGTAATTGAATCGGCACAAAGGTAAAGCGTAAGCAAAGAGACGCCAGGAAGAGCATAGGAATTCCGTGTGGTCATCAAAAGGAAATGACTGAGAACAGCACATTGATGAACACTGGATGTTATTGGTACTGACTCAGTGGAAACATCTTCCAATGTGACTTGTTGGCTGTTGGATGCATTTTGCAATACACATCCTAGTGTTGGAGCCTAAGAAGTAGGTGTCTTTAAGACGCTTTGGAAAAGTCCAGCAAGATTGCGTAAATCTGATGGGACGGGTCCAGACCTGACACAATGTCATTGATCATGTTGATTAGTTGTGTCTCACAGAAGCGCTGCTTCCTGAGTCCATGCTAGCATGGGCTTATGATATAATGGTACTAAGAAAAACCAGGTTACTGTGTATGAGGTATTCCAGGATCTTACATGTTACATATTTTAGGAACACAGGCCAATAGTTTGAAGGGTTATTCCTGATCATATTCATGTAAATATAATTAACATGAAAGTCATCCAATCACTGAGGACTTTATCCTGGTTGTAAGGCCTAGAAGATCAGAGTAAGTGCAGGAACCAGTGAATGTGCCATCTCTTTCAAGAACCTTGATATGATGGTGTCTGGACAGGTAGCTTTGAGGAGATTAATGCCCTTAAGAAGCTTGGAGACACCATTTATCGTGACATGAATAGGAAGGGCATCCAAATAAGGATACTGTCAAACGGCACAAAGGAGAGATAGACCCTCATGTGTAAAGACAGAGAACTAGTGGTTCAGTATTTTAACTTCGATTTGTGTATCAATATTGTTAATGTCATCATTATTCAGTGGGGTTACTGCCGGGATGTCACATTTCCTGTATTGCTCCTTACAAAAGTGTAGAACTTCTTACAGCTGGTTTCTGTCACTTGGTCAATCACATACCCATAATGAGATTGAACTTCCTTGCACTTCTTCTTTGCAAGTTTTCTGTTGCTCCTTGTACATGCATCAGTCCTTCTGTACCTTTGTCCAATGCACCTTTTGTACGCACATTTCTTTTTTGTTAGAAACGGCAGGTGGTGGAGTTTCACCATGGCTGACTGAACCTGGTGGATATCAACTTAAAAGGGACCACTGACAATAATCCATAACGTACAGATTAGTAAAGGGACTAATTTACCAAGTGTGCTGCAAACTCTCCATTTTGATGGCCATAGAGCACGTGTTAACCTCTTTCTACAGGTGGGCAAGATGTGGGATAGGCTTCCGTCGTGAAGGATAGATATGATAGTCAGTATTATGATATACTCACTTATTACGGGTATTGAGGTATATCTGTTAACTAGTGATCGTTTGTGGCAATAACATATAGAGTACGTGTTGTCATCACAGATAGCGAATGTTACTCATATTCAACGTGGCACTGAATATGTCTACGAGTTCATTATTGCGTGAGAGTGGGTACCTACGGCCAATAACTGTTAAATTGGTCAATCAAAATCCGGATTATTCATGTCCCCGTAAATTATAAAGGGTTTTGTCATGGGTGCTGCTGGTGTAAGTAAAATATTTCAATTCATTATGTGAAAACATCGCCATACACACCAGGAGCTACATAGTGTTTCAATCGCTAATGATACAGACAGCTAATATTAGACAAAGTGTATAATAAAACATTTCAATACTACACTGAGACTATGGCGATAAGAGACTAATCTTCTGGCGTTTCAATATCATCTCTAAATGATACATCTTTGTGAATAGGTACTATAACTTGCAACGATTTGCATCAAAGTTATAATTATATTGTATGATAATGCACCGTAAATGTATTCAAAACGATGTTTTCCGAACTTGCACTCATCACAGGTAACTCAAATTTTCCTGAAATGAGTCATAAATATTTCTATACTTACTATGGAGATATTGATAAGAAATTAAATGCGAAAAAAGTATTGAAATTGTCAAAATTACGGTTATTTTGTACTATATAGAAATGTTATTTTGAACTCATTTGACCTTTGACCTAGTTTCTGACCTTCAAATAGGTATTTTTGCAGTGGCATGGGCCAAACCATAAATGATTAGTATCTGGCAACACAATTATGGTATTCAAATATTTCTATCAAAATGTCATGTACCTTGAAAATTAAGCGTCTTGTTACACATCGGATTCCTAATTGTTCTGTTACGAATGGGTAGAATTAACTCTTCTGGTTTTTAAAGAAAAAAGTACGAGATATTGTCATAAATCCGGCGTCCATGTTGTTGTCGTTGTCTTTGTTATGGTCTTACACTGGTTGATCATTATAAGAGTTACAACTTGACTCGGTAAGGCGTCTATTAAAAATTATGCCCCTTCATGAACTTAGGAAATAAATATTTAAGATGTCTCATTTTGAAACCGTATCCAGCAGGGCTCTATTATTTCATATGTGAATCTCTTGTGGCAAGACCTTTCCATGAATTTAGATTTTGATATATGTGATCTTGACCTTTGACCTTTTTTTTATAACTTTAACAAAACATTTAACGTTGACTATCGTTTTAAAACTAAACTGTTCAAGCAATTCTTATGAAACTTCACACAATGGGGGACTTTTGTTGGTTATCTCCCCAGATTCAATTTATAGGTCCCATATCCGGATATCTTTTGATTTTCTCGATCGCCATTGTATGTATTTACTTGTACTACTTGTATGTATTATTCATAATAAGATTGATCAACAAAATGATTTAAATCATGTAGATGAAATGAGAATTTCTTACATTTTGAACATAACTACAGTTCTTTCAACCATTTTGCACAAACGGAAAAGAGGAGGGGTAGGTGCGTAGACATTACACTTTCAGGTACCGGACATTACATTTCCCCTGTCATACTATAAAAACGGACTTCAAAGGTATATTGTGTATGCCCTTGCTTGTTTGATGTAGTTCTGATTTTAATATTTCTTTACTTTTGTTCATTTGAGAGTCCATACTTACTTTAATTATTACAAGTAAAAGTTTGATTAGTTTGGATGGAAATTAAAAGGTGAATTTCGCCCACAATTAGTACATGCAAATTGCAATATAATTATAAGAACATTGAAAGTATACCAATAATACATTTAAACAAGATCTGTTGAAACATACTGAAAAATAACGATTTTAAACCTTTCCTCCACACATACTTATTTGCAAACAGAATAGACCCAGATCAGATGGCTCCTGTAGAAGCTATCTGATCAGGGTCTATTCTGTTTGCTTATGGAACAAAATAAATCTGATTCTATAGTTTCTACTTACGCAGAACATTCATGTGTCAATATGCCATTTTTAAAAGTTAATATAATTAAAAGTCATGATGCCACCATTTCTTACGTTCAAGCAGTTTTAGTCCAGATCAGATTCTTAATTTTTTTTAAACTGATTAGAATTAACACTGTTAGACCCTACACTGTGCTTAAGCTGTGTTCAGAATACATCTTAGATATATACCTCAGATATCAAATCAAATTAAATTTTAATGTGTTTAACCCTTACGAAATTAAGGAAACCAGTCTATAAGACATCTGCTAATTTTGTTGACCTTAACGAATTTTTTCCTAGAGGTTTTCTCATCAGCGTCTGTTTTATTTGTTTTGCAAACATTTTGATGTTGTATCATTCTAGATCAAAATTAAATTATTTCAGTTAGAAATTTGATAACTTCATTAAATTTTCATTAAATGGCCTTAAAGACATTGAGCTTCTCTTGCGAATTTCAGTGACTAAATAAAAAGGTATGGATCCAGATAAGACGTTTATTTTATTAAGTGTGTGTGCGTGCATGCGTGCGTGCGTACGTGTGTGTGTGTTTGTGTGTGTGTGTGTGTGTGTGTGTGTGTGTGTGTGTGTGTGTGTGTGTGTGTGTGTGTGTGTGTGTGTGTGTGTGTGTGTGTGTGTGTGTGTGTGTGTGTGTGTGTGTGTGTTGGTGTTGGTGTGGCTGGGTGTGTGTGTGCGTGCGTGTGGCTGTGTGTATGTTGATGTTTTGGTGTTGGTTGCGTTTTGTGTAGAAGTAAAACGAAATAGTTCTATAGCTAGATATGTTTTTAGTTGTGATAGATGTCATGTAGATACCACTGTTCACCAGCTGGTTGCATTTCCTGTTAGGTCGCTTTTTCCTCGTGGTTGCAGTACGTATTCGATAAACAAGTCTTTATACTCATCTGGAGGTCACTGCACAACATCGTCATATCAGGGTGTGGAATATGATAATTTCCTCTATTACACTGCTAGAATGTCCTTTCGCGTTGCCTTGTACCCATCTCCCCTCCCGCCAAACACACGCAAAATTCATAAACTTTTCGATTAGATGTTGATTTGTTTTGTTAACCCTCTAATTTATTAATATACATGTAAGACATAATGACATCATGAATATAACGATATATTAACACATTAAAATTTTGGCATGGTAGAAACCGTGGAATCAGATATATATTATAGTAAAAGCAAACAGAGCAGACCCTGATCAGACTGCTCCTACCGGCATAAGATAGGCATATTATGAGTTAAATTGTTAAATAAAGATTTTTATGCCCCAACGGTGGGCATATAGTAGTCGCATTGTCCGTCCTTCCGTCTGTCCGTCTGTCCTTCCGTCCGTCCCAAATTCGTGTCCGGTCTGTAACTTCTTCATCAATCAATGGATTTCAATATAACTTGCCACAAAAGTTCACCAGACAGAGACGATGTGTCGCGTTCAACTCCCTGGTCCATGGGTCAAAGGTCAAGGTCACAGGGTACAATTACTTTGTCACAAATTTCGTGTCCGGTCTGTAACTTCTTTATCTATCAATGGATTTCAATATAACTTCACACAAATGTTCACCGGACAGAGGCGATGTGTCGCGTTCAACTCCCTGGTCCATGGGTCAAAGGTCAAGGTCACAGGGTACAATTACTTTGTTACAAATTTCGTGTCCGGTCTGTAACTTCTTCATCTATCGATGGATTTCAATATAACTTGACACAAATGTTCACCAGACAGAGATGATGTGTCGCGTTCAACTCCTCCCAGGTCCATGGGTCAAAGGTCAAGGTCACAGGGTACAATTACTTTGTTACAAATTTCGTGTCCGGTCGGTATTTTCTTCATATATCAATGGATTTCAATATAACTTACCACAAATGTTCAACACACAGAGTCGATGTGTCGCGTTCAACTCCCTGGTCCATGGGTCAAAGGTCAAGGTCACAGGGTACAATTACTTTGTCACAAATTTCGTGTCCGGTCTGTAACTTCTTCATCTATCAATGGATTTCAATATAACTTCACTCAAATATTCACCAGGCAGAGTCGATGTGTCACGTTCAACTCCCAGGTCCATGGGTCAAAGGTCAATGTCACAGGGTACAATTACTTTGTCACAAATTTCGTGTCCGGTCTGTTACTTCTTTATATATCAATGGATTTCAATATGATTTGGCACAAATGTTCACCAAAGAAGGATAATGTGTCGCTTTCAACTCCTTGGTCCATGGGTCAAAGGTCAAGGTCACAGAGTACAATTACTTTGTCACAAATTTGGTGTCTGGTCTGTAACATCTTTATCTATCAATGGATTTCAATATAACTTGGCACAGATGTTCACCAGACAAAGACGATGTGTCGCGTTCAGCTCCCTGTTCCATATGTCAAAGGTCAAGGTCACAGGGTACAATTACTTGTTTATCTTTGAATGGATTTCAAAGGAACCTGGCACAAATGTTCACCACACAAAGACGATGTGTCAACTCCCTGGTCCATAGGTCAAAGGTCAAGGTCACAGGGTACAATTTTTGGGGGCATTTGTCACGTGACTGTGACATCTCTTGTTAACATTAAAGCAGCAAGTCTGAAATGTGGTTACTGTTTAGTCATGTATTTCTGTCGGTTTCTTAGGTTGAGGGTAACACTGATAATGTATCTGCATTTTCAAAAACGTACGAAATGAAAAAAGATAAAACTGTAAAGTGCATACAATATCTTTTAACATTCTTTGTTATTCTTGATGTTAAAGAACCTGTGTGTAATCAGTGTGAAATTGTCAATAATGGATAACCATAATTGTAACAAGGACCTACACGGCGGCAGCGCCACCTAGTTGAACAGGGGCAGATAACCGACAAAAGTCCCCCATTGTTTACCTTCAAGTCATTTACCCATTGTCCCCCATTGTTTACCTTCAAGTCTGGAATTTATAATCTTCACAACAGCAGGTGTTAAGTGCTTTTGTGGCGGCCGTAAAAACGTCGCCCCGTGCTTCATTCTCAGTGTTGTTATACCTTCTAATCCTTCGAGATCATGAATTTCAGTACTTCTTGTCCTGAAAATTGAATACCGCTTAAGCCGGTGCTGGAGGGGGGGGGGGGTGAGCAGTGTTGCACTTTCAATTACTGCTCATAACAGACTCAATAAAACCGAGTCTGCAGTTTTATCTTTTTGCGGTGCTCTTGTTTTATTTTTTGTGTAGGGAGTGGTTGTACAGTAGAACCAGAACATTTTTGTAAAAGGTTTATTGTAACCCTTCTTTTTCACACGTGCATGTGACACATACAGTATAGTCTCACTAATACGACCGCTCAAACGAAGTATAATTCTGGTTATTTAAAACAAGTGGTGGCTTAATGCAGAATAAAGGTTATATAGAAAGCCCATGTATGAGCTTTCTGCATTACTTTTGTCCTACATTAAGCATTCTCTGGTTTTATAGACTCCTGGTTAATAAATTATGACTTTTCAACTGTACTTCATATGTTGTGTACGCTGTGCATAATCAGAACTGGTTTTTTACACATTGGCACTTTATACAATTAATTAACCGTTGATGATGCTGTGATTGCTTTACTTTTCAAAGTCGGAATTTGAGTAAAGAATTAGTCACCGTTATGTAATAACAGCAGGCTTTGTTTCCGTTTATAAGTTGGTCACATACATATTCTCAAAGGAGATCATTCGACAACAAAAGCAGCAATGCAAAAAGAGAAAATTGCAGACTCGGTTTTATTGGGTCTGTTCATGAGCAGTTATTAAAAGTGCAATACTATTCATGCTCCCCTAGCACCAGCTTAATCAGTATTAAAATTTCCAAACTAAAAACATCGAAACTAATGACTTCGAAGGACCAGAAAATATAACAACACCGAGAAAGAAGTGCGGGTAACTTTATACGGACGCCACACAAACACTTAAAACATACTCTTGTGTATTACATACGTTCTGAAAGTAGGAAATCCTTCGAAAACAAAAACAGCAATGCAAAATGAGAAAATTGCAGACTCGGACTGTGACACAAGTGTGGGGTTAGAATGTCCGTAAACCGGTTTAAACCCACAGTGGTGGTTTGCCACTGACCGTTCCAAGGCGGTATTTGTGTCTGTCTCAACTTATTTTCTATTGGCTATTTTGGTAATGGTTGCTTCTTGTGTGTGGCTTTTCCTGCTTGACCATACTACTTTTTATTTCTTGTGTCTATTCATCAACAGTATAATACATATGCGGTATCCAATTTTCAAAACCTAATAACATCGAAATTAATGATGTTGAAGGACCAGAAAATATAAAACCACTGCGAATGAAATACGGGGTTACTTTTTACGGCCGCCACACAAACACTTAACAGCTGCTGTTTTGAAGGTACATAAGTGCTGAAAGTAGGGGAAGTTTCAGTTATTAAAAAACAGAATTCAAAACCTGGCACATGCACATATGCATATCTTACTTTGAATAAAAACAATATAATACTCACGTACAATTGCCCCAGCTGTGTGATTCCTTTCATAAAGTTAGAAGGTATACATCGTCTGAAACTGTCAAGCATTACCTATTGCTAGATATGTGACACGAAACTGAATTTATACCCTCAACCTGTCAATGCATCACGGGTAATATTATACAGCGGTGCACCACGGGTAATATCACGCAGCTAGTTTGTTCATGATCTAAGGTGAAACAACACAGCATATCATACTAATAATGTCACGGATAGCAATACAGGTATACGTTTCTGTGAAAAGGTACTTTGTTAAACAATGCCGAAGATTTAATGTACACGATGAACCTGATACACAAACACCCAGGAGTACTTTGAGAAACTATATCACTTAGTTTTATGACGGCACTTGTTTTACTGTTTTTACAGTTTATTTGAATATTATTTTGTCTAGACATTGTTACCCACGTGTGAAGCTGTCTGGAGAGGAATTTTACTTTACATTTTGACGTGGGTGAAGGTGGGATAACAGAGACGTTGGACACCCTCATAAATAGAACATAAGTCAGGCAAGAACTTTGAAAATGACAACCACTACACAGCTATATCAGGGACACAAATGAAATGAATATACGGCTTTCATTGACTTATCCGTGCTTGTTCCACACCTACATCATTCTGGGCACTGCGATACTTAGACGTTCATGTAGTGCTAAAACATGAAGGAACTCCACAAATATATATTCACAACAAACGAAAGGCGCTCATACATACATCATACACATATACCATACAGATACACATTGCACGTCCCCGTGCATTCTTGAACCTGGTTTAAGCTCTCAGTAGCCCTTTGTAGCCACTGGCTGTTCCAAGGCAGTACTGATTCTTTCACTCTATGGTAACCTTCGCTTTGAGATGGTAAATGACAGATCTACAGATAAAGGTGCATACCCAAATACTAAATACCATATACTGTGACCACTCTTTAGAATCGTCTCTTTGAGACGATTCTAAAGAGTGGTCACAATATAGGGTTTGGTGGAGAAAAAAAGCAGCTATTGTTGAAAATGTTTAAATGTTCGCAACTTATCTGGAGCTCTGTTAAAATTGCTTATGCCTTTTTTAAAAATTCTGAAGGGAGGTGGTCTCCCGAGAGCAAAAATTGCAACACAAAACGATAAATTTGCAGGTTTTATTGAGTCCATTCATGAACAGTAATTGAAAGTGCAACACTACTCATGCCCTCTAGCTCCGGCTTAAGCGGTATTCAATTTTCAGAACAAGAAGTACTGAAATTCATGATCACGAAGGATCAGAAGGTATAACAACACTGAGAATGAAGTACGGGGAGAATAAAGCTTACTTTACAACCAATGACTCCATCCGGACGAAATCGGTATATGTTTTAACCCTTTACTCCATGAAATGGAGTCGTTAATATTTATTAGATTTTTATTTTATAAAAGTCTGGCCGAGGTAGAATATTTAGAATCATAGCTATACAATTCCATAAGCGCAAACAGATAAGACACTGATCAAACAGTTCCTACCCTTACCCGTTGTAAAAAAAACAGTGTCTGTTCAAATGTATACCTGAAACAATATTGGCGACTTTTAAAAAATGTTTGAGAAACCATTGACCAAGTGAAAAACCAGCTTTGACCCTGCACTGAAACACTAAGTGACACAGCATCTCATATCGATGCAAAGCAATCAACAGGTGGTGCTTTGCAGCGGAAGAGTTATTCCTTTCATTGCTGAATTTTCAGGGTAGAATATATAGAGTCAACTCAGTATGAAAGCTTTAAACCATTACTTTTATTTCTCACATAACTTCCCTTATAAATCTCCGGGTTAGAACACCGGTTAAGATTCTCTTATCAGTAGCACGTGTAAGAACATTTTAGAAAATAAATTTCACGTCATACGTCATATATGATGTCAAACTGGGGGAAACCCGGTGTTTGCATGGCGTTAAAAGGGCAAAAATAGATCTAGATCTACATCGTTTGGTTATATGAGAAAACTAATCTGATGCTCGGTGTCTTTTAAGATCACATGTTCCTAAACTCACCACGAAAATATAAATAACATTTTCATGGCATACGTGTCCGGGGGAGAAATGATAAAGAAAAGAAAAGAGGTTATTGTCACAAAAACAGATGTCTCCCATCCATCCCTCGCACCCACACATACACATTGCGGCATATGTCATATATCTGTACATGAGAACTCGACGGACAAAATGTGTGACAGACAGACAGACGGACAAACAACTATAACAAAACAATATGTAAAGAGAAATAACCAAACTGTTGCTACCTTAGTAATCGACTTGATGAATTATTCTTCCTCTCATTATACGCTTTCCACACCACGTTTTTGGGAAAAAAAAGATAACAGTTAAATTATGGCCGCATAACACTTCCTTTCATCATGCTCTTTCCATAAATGAAATTTCATTCCAATAGCATCAGTAGAACAGGATTATTGATCGGACAAAAATGTAACAAAGGGCAATAACTGAAAAGGTATTGAAGCCAGAGTTATGGCCCTTATTCACGACAATTTCTTTCATCATTCTCTTTCCATGTATGAAGTTTCAATCCAATGGCATGAGCCATATTGGAGCTATCTCCCAGACAAAAAATGTGATTTTTACAAGGGGCAATAACTGCAATAGTAATGAGTTATCGACATTGGGCATGACACTTCCTCTCATTATGCTCCTTCCATATATGAAGTTTCAATCAACTGGCATCAGACATATTGAAGTTATCGTCCGGACAAGAAAGAGTGATTGAGAGACGGATAGAGACAGAAAGACGGACAGAAAAGACAGACAACTCTCACAAAAACAATATGTCTCCCCTATATAACTATGGGGGATGGTGCATGAAATAAATTAAAATTGAACTGTTATACCCTATATGACCTCTTAGTAGACGCGAGCGATAAAACCAATCAACTAAAGAGCTAACTATTGCCTGTACATAACGAAGTGTTACTTAAACTGAGGTGTTTATCAAATATGAAAACTAGATAAGTGCACATGTGCGTTTGTAATACCGACCCGCTGTGCAGTTTATCACAAAATGCTATATGGCACACTCAAACAGAGGTGATCCTTTTTGTTTAATATACTTCTGCGAAGAATACTCTGTCAGAGATATATCAACTTACAAACACGAACTCGGTGTGAGATGTGCACTTAACCCTTCCCCTCATATAAACGTGTTTTCACGCATTTGCAAACATAGTAGTCCCAGATCAGACAGATCCTAGAGGAGCCTTCTGATCAGGGTCCACTCTGTTTGCTAATAGAATCTGATAGATCTGTTTCTTCATTTTCTAAATCGGCTACAATGTACCACCTTCCATAATTCATTATACCTATGTTTTCCGTGAATATTCAGTATATACTGGAATTTGTAATAAACATAGAACAGGGAAAGGGTTAAATAGTACTATATCATCATTGGATACCTTGTGACACCTTTGCTAACAGAGTAAACTCGAATCAGACGGCTCATGTGAGCTGCTCTGTTTGCTCATAGAACTATCATAGGACTGATGCTAAAGTGTCTGGCAATGACAAGAGTTCCTTTGGTTGAGTAGTTTGTATCGTTATAACAATTAAATATTCATAAAGTGACAAATTATTGCATAATTATTCCTGATGTGAAAGATTTGTAGCGTGATAATCAACGGAGAAAATTCGTCATTTGCAAACAGTATAGACCCAGCCATGGGATTCATAGAGGAGCCCTCTGATCTGAGTCTGCCATGTTTGTTATTCAGACTTCTCTGGCAAGTGTGATACTGAGTGGCCACTCAAACATTGTCATGCTATTCCATTATGACAATTCGGGACAGGAAGGGTTAATTTGGGTTTGGTATCGCGTCAATGTTTTCTGCTACTCTCTAACGCTTTGATGTTTTTGAAAATTACGTTTTAATAATTGCGGATGATTAATGAATAGTACCTATCATTAGTGATCTTTAAGACACATGGCAGCTTAATGCAGGGTGAAATTCATGTATAAAGTTCCTCATGAAGCTTTCTGCATAACGTCCATCCTGCATTAAGCAGCCACCTGCCTAAATCTAAAAACTTATTCTATAAAAACTTTTCGAAGTTTTACCACACAACCGAATAAAGTTCAAACATACAAACATTGTAAGTAAACCATTTTCTACAGAAAATATATCATTTATTGCCTGTGATTCTATACACGCATTCTGTACCAATGACAGTATAGATAAAATATACGTTGTGAACCTGTTCAGAGTTTTGTGATTCAATCATCTTTCTGTTAGACAATGTGTGTGTTTGCTTCAGTAATTATGTATATCGGCAAGTCATTATTACGAGGGTCATGTTAAAAGTTCTGTCATTGGGTTCGGATTTCTTAAGTGATACGTGTAATTAAAAATATTTTTATTACAAACCTTCGAAGTATTCCCCCTTTACCGAAACACATTTTTGTAACCTTTTTACCGAGTCTCGAAAAGCGAAAAAATAGTCTTCTTTAGGTATCTGTTGGAGACACTGATAGATAGTGCTGCCAAGAGAACGTCTGGACTTATTTTAAACATTTTCTTCAGTCTAGGAAATAAGAAAAAGTCACAGGGACTCAGGTCAGGTGAATAAGGTGGATGGTTTACAACTTTCACATTTTCAGAAGCCAGAAAAGACTTAACAGCCTCGCACTTGTGAGACGAGGCGTTATCATGTATAAGATTGACACCTGCCCATCCTTTGCTTGGACGTTTCTTATTGTAAAATTGTTTGACTTTCTTTAGTACATAGTTCTTGTAGAATCGTCCAGTGACTGTACGACCAGATGGGAAAAGCACTTGAACGACTGGCCCACTCGAATTAAAGAATATTGCGTACACCATCTTTTTTGAACTTATGGCAATACATGGACGTTTCTGATCTTTCCGCTTCCATTGCTTATTATCAGCCCTTCTCAGTGGCTCAAACATGTGCACCCATGTTTCGTCACCTGTAAGCAAGTTAGAAATAACCCGACTATCACAACCTTTGTATGTTTTCAAAAGTTCCCGGGCACATTTAAGGCGTTGTTTCTTTTGTTCGTCAGTGGGCAAATGAGGTACCCACCTAGCGCAAACCTTTCTCAGGTCCAAACGCTTTTTCAGAATTGTTTGCATGCTGTCTTCTGATATGCCAGTACAACTAGCTATATCTTTCACAGACAATCGCTCATCCTGCTCGACCACAACCTTTACAGCAGCGATGTTTGCCTTACTAGCAGAGGTTTTAGGTCTACCAGGACGGGTGTCATCTTCAACAGATAATTTCCCAGCTTTAAAAGCTTGACCCACCTAAAAACTGTGCGTATTGAAATGGCATTAGGACCATATATACACCACACAATTCTTCAAATATCTGCTTTGAATCTATATCAAGCCTAATGTGACATTTGATATAGCTACGAATTTCAGCCTTTTCGTCCATTTTACATTGAGACACGTAAATTGGTCAGTGTATATATATATTTTTTTTTTAGTATATATCTACTGTTGTTTATACAGAATACAGAATACAGAATACTTTATTAGGCATAAAATGTACATACATTCATAGCCTTAATCATATACTGTTAATAGCAAACACATGAAAACAATATGGAGGAAGAGGATATTTTCGTAGCAGAACTAAATTGTCGCTTAGACAACATTACATTTGTTTGTTATGGCGGTAATGCCAGCCATAAGTATATCATTTAAAATTAAACAACTCAGACAGTTCTGACTTATTATACACTGTTTGTATATTCGTATAGTATAGTTGGTTTACATACCATCTATCAGCCATACTTTAACCCTTTCCCTATTCTATGTCTACCTCAAATTTGAATACCTACTGGATATACATGGTCACACTAGTAATAATGAAATGTGGATGTAGAACATTACAGACATTTTAGAAATTAAATACACAGACCTTTGAAATTCCATTAGCGAGCAGAGAGAACCTGGTCAGACGGCTCCTATAGGAACTGTCTGATCTGGGTCTACTGTTTGCAAATACGTGAAAAATGCGTTCATATCAGGGAAAGGGTTAAATTAATCTTAAATCCGCATGTATTACATACAAGACGGATCACTTAACCCATCAAATCGCATGGAAATGTCATGGTTGTCTATTTGACTGACCAAGTCAATAGATGGCCGATATATTAAAAGGAACACGTGCTATCACTCCCATAGAAAACAGTAACAACTCCATGTAGTGTTATATTGAGTTACGACAGTGTTCCACGGAAGAGGTAAGCGACACTTCAATTTCACATCCATTCAGTATCAAATTCAGACTTCAAGTGGGTCCGCCCATAATGTAATATGTCTTGTAATAAACACCACAAGTTAACAAAAATATCGAGCTTTGTCCGATCATCAAGAAAAAGGATGCATCCATAAGTTTGTGATCGCCTGTTAAACACGTACCTTCCTTCTCTGTGCATTGAATGTAAACTGGCTTATTTAAAAATATTTATTGCCAGGAGATTTTTCTTTTCTCATCAAGACTTATGTATATATATTATGTGTGCAATCCGTCATATTGTTGTAGCGGTGCTGGTTGGTGGGTATCATCATGCTAGTATGTGCATATGTGTATGGATAACTATATTGGTAAGTATGTAAGGGGTTGATGCTGGGTAGGTTAACTAGTGGATGGACATGCAGGTAAGTAGGTAGGTAGGCAGGCGTGTAAGTAGGTTGGTAGGAAGGTAGGTAGGGGCAGGCAGGTAGGTAGGTAGGTAGGTAGGTAGGCAGGTAGGTAGGTAGGTATGAAGTTAGGGTAGGTTAGGTAGGTTTGAGTGAGGGTGCGGACGGGTCAACAGGTGCATTGGAAAGTGAGTCGGTAGGTGGGTATTGAGTAGATGAGCGGGCAGACGTTAACTGGGTGATCGGGTGTTAGGTAGGTTGGTAGGTAGGAACGTAGAACGGATGGGTATGTATATGGGTGATTATGTAATAGAAATGAGTGGGCGAGTAGGTTGGTAGGTAGGCAGTTTTGAACGGCTATCTTATATGCAACTTATTTGCGAAATATACATATTTGGCGACTCTGTTTATGATATTACTGGACGTAGACGTCATTATGCTGATAAACTTATTTATATTCGGACACGAGCAGTATTGTTTTGGTAGAAAGCGTCCACGTATTTCTCTATATTTTGGACATACCAGCATTTTCGACTGTCCTCATGTCGCAGTTCAGACATAGACGGTGTTTTCTATCAATATTAGAGTATCTTCCTGTCTCTAGTTTTATGCCCCCAAAGCTAGGCTTTGGCGGCATATAGTGATCGCACCGTGCGTGGGTGTTTGTGTGGGTGTGTGGGTGGGTGTGTAGGTGTGTGTACCTTTTGTCCAGAGTATATTTCCTTTGTCACATCAGCTACGGATACCAAATTTGGTGTGTGAGTTCATCTTGGGATGGCGGAGTGTCGCGTACCATTTTCATGTCACCGTGACCTTGAACTTGAACCTCGATTTTACAAAAAGCTTGTCCGGAGCATATTTCCTATACCTTACCAGCTACGGATTCCAAAATTGGTGTGTAAGTTCATTTTGAGATGGTGGAGTGTCGCCCACCATTTCCAGGTCACTGACCTTGACCTTGACCTTTGACCTTGCTTTTAAAAAATGCTTATACCTTACCAGCTACAAAAAGCTTGTCCGGAGTATATCTCCTATACCGTACCAGCTAAGGATTCCAAATTTAGTGTGTGAGTTCATCTTGGGATGGAGGAGTGTCACGTACCATTTTCAATTCACTGTGACATTGACCTTTGACCAATTTTACAAAAAGCTTGTCCAGTGCATATCTCCTATACCTTACCAGATACGGATTCCAAATTTGGTGTGTGAGATCACCTTGAGATGCCGGAGTGTCCCGTACCATTTCCAGGTCACTGTAACCTTGACGTTGACCTTTGACCTCGATTTTACAAAAAGCTTGTCCGGAGCATATCTCCTATACCTTACCAGCTACGGATTCCAAATTTGGTATGTGAGTTCATCTTGGGATGGCGGAGTGTCACGTACCATTTTCAGTTCACTGTTACCTTGACCTTTGACCGATTTTACAAAAAGCTTGTCTGGAGCATATCTCCTATACCTTACCAGCTACGGATTCCAAATTTGGTGTGTGAGATCATCTTGAGATGGCGGAGTGTCCCGTACCATTTACAAGTCACTGTGACCTTGACGTTGACCTTTGACCTCAATTTTACAAAAAGCTTGTCCGGAGCATATATCCTTACCCGACACGGATTCCAAATTTGGTGTGCGAGTTCATCTTGGGATGGAGGAGTGTCGCGTACCATTTTCAGGTCACTGTGACCTTGACCTTGACCTTCGACCTCGATTTTACAAAAAGGTTGTATAGAGAATATCTCCTATACCTTACCAGCTACGGATTACAAATTTGGTGTGTGAGTTTATCTTAGGATGGCGGAGTGTCGCGTACCATTTTCTGGTCACTGTGACCTTAACCTTTGACCTCGATTATACACAAAGCTTATCCGGAGCATTTCTCCTATACCTTACCAGCTACGGATTCCAAATTTGGTTTGTGAGTTCATCTTGGGATGGCGGAGAGTCGTGTACCATTGTCAGATCACTGACCTTGATCTTGACCTTTAACCTCAATTTTACAGTCCGGGGCATATCTCCTATACCTTACCAGATACAAAAAGCTTGTCCAGAGCATATCTCCTATACCTTACCAGCTACGGATTCCAAATGTGGTATGTCAGTTTCATCTTGGGATGGCGGAGTGTCGCGTACCGTTTTTAGGTCAATGTGCCCTTGACCTTTGACCTTGATTTTACTAAAGGCTTGTCCGGAGCATATCTCCTATACCTTATCAGTTAAAGATTCCAAATTTGTAATTTGTAAGTATTGGACAGGTATGCTTAGGCAAACAGTGTAGACCCAAATCAAACTACAGGGTCTACACTGTTTGCTACTACATTAGCATGAATCAGACATTATAAAGAGCTCTAAATACTATTCGTACATGGGTAGGCCATGCTGATCAAATACTTGCAGTGTCAGAACTTTCAGATGAATTACAGCATTATAACAATATAGACCCATATCAGACAGCTCCTGTAGGAGCTACTGGGTCTTCATTGCTTGCTTACAACACTACCTAAATCAGATGCTATACATGCTTATGAAAAGAATGTAGATCCATATTAGGTAACTTCTATTGCAGCTAAGAGCCAGTGTTACATGAAACTTTGACCATTCGTTTAGAATTGATTGAGGGTATGTTTTTAACGTTAAGGATCGACATAGGGTCTTTCTTAAACGTTAAGAATCAACTTAACAGTAACAATCAACACAGCATGTTTTTTAACATTGAAATTTGACCCTGTGTCTTTTTTTAAACGTTAAGAATTTACCCAGGACTGTTTTTAACGTTGACAATCAACCCAGGGTCCTTTTTAACGTTGAGAATGACCTAGGGTCCTTTTTAACTAAGTTTCGACCCTTGGCTCTTTTTTTAGCTATCATAATCGCCAAAGGTTCTGTTTCTAATGTTAAGAATTAACTCCTGTGTCATTTTTAACAGCATCTAAATTTCATGTTACACCTGCATAACATTGTATTGTTTTTCCGCCAAAATGCATTTCGGTGTAAAACACTTTGGGGGCATTTGTCACCCGTGACGACTCTCTTGTTAGCTTATGTGAAGATACCCTGAATCGGGTTAAGGTTATTGTAAACTTTTTATCTGATATGCATGAGAGGTATTTCTCCGATTCGAATTGGTGTTTGAATAAACTGTATGTTGACAATCTAGGTTAATTATTTATTTGTGCGTACCATGTTTGTTTGTATATGTCTAATAACCTTTGTTTTATGATGGGAAATTCATACATGACATTCCATTGGTTATTCCAGATATCTGCAAGTCCTATGTTTTCAAGAGTATCTTTAATTTGAGCAGCCCAATTCATACCATTGTACTTATTGCCGTTTACAGCATCGTCAGCGAGCATTTTGTAGGTATTGATCATAAGTGTATTGTTAGATTGTATTAATTTTATCCAATGTTGGAACAATATTATCTGCTTAGCAATTCTCATTGGATATCTACCAGTTTCTCCATATAGTGTGTCCAGGTTCGTGGATCGTTTAACTGATAATGCTTTTTTTAAAAACTTACAGTGTTTTAGCTCAATGTCTTTTGATTCATGATTTCCCCAAACTGCTGCGTTATAGTTTAGGATAGAGCCTACTAAGCTATCAAATAATTGAACTTCATTTTTAAATGACAGTTCTAGTTGATTGAATGCAACAAATAAGTTATGAAGAGCAAATTTAGCGTGTTGTGCAATCCTCTTTTGAGTTCTGTACCAAGAAGCATTTTTATATAAATGTGTACCTAGATATTTAAAGGAAGTGACGATTTCTAGGGGTTTGTTATATAATTTGAAGTTGTTGGACTTGGTACGTCCCTTTTCAAAAATTAGTATTTTTTATTTTGTCCGTGTTTATCTTTAATCCCCATTCATTACAATATCCTTCTAGATTATTCAGCATCTTTTGTAGAGCCTCGATTGTTTCAGCGCATAGCACACAATCATCAGCAAATAATATCAGACATATATGTATATCTTCGACAGTGAATACACCTTCTATATTATGGTTAATATTTTGAAGAACATCATTCACATTGAATAGGAAAAGTAAACTCGAGCTCGGGTCCCCTTGTTTGACTCCCATGTTAGAAGCAAAGAAATTTGATGTTTCGCCTTTGAATCGTATACATTGTTTTACAGCACTGTACATTGATTTGAGAGTGTTTACCATTTTGGAACTAACATGTAGTGAGAATAATTTTTGCCAAAGAAAACATCTATCTATTTTGTCGAAGCACCTTTCGAAATCTACAAATGCTGTATAAAGCTTTCCTTTTTATGCAGTGTTTTCGCAATCATTGCATACAATATGAAAATGCAGTCTGTTGTAGATTTTTTCTTTTGAAAACCAAATTGGTTGTTAATTATAAGTTCTTCATTTTGAGCCCATTTTGTTAACTTTTTTAATAAAAGCTGGTGTATATTTTTGCTAGTATGTTTATTAGGCAAACACCTCTGTATTTTTGTGGGTCGTCTACATATCCACCTTTAAATATAGGAACTATGACACCTTTTCCCAACTGTTCTGGGTATTCGCCATCTTCAAAAATCCTGTTATACAATATATGTAAAAAGGGTGCAATGGTTTGGTATGAGCATTTGATTATTTCGGCTGGTATGTTATCTGGTCCGTTACTTTTGTTGTTTTTCTGTGAGTTAACAGCTTGCATTATTTCCGACATTGTTATTTCAGCATCTAAGAATTCGTTATTGATTGTCTGGTTAATGTTTGTATCATGGTGCCTGCTTTCTTCACCGTACAGGTTTTTGAAATGTTCATATAATTGTTCTTTGCTCAGGTTATTGCTTTCAGGAGTTTTCTTTTTATACTCCTGTTTGATTTTTTCCCAGAATTGGTTTGGGTTTCGTTTTGCTATGGCTTGCATGTTTTTTGTCTCTGTGCTTTTATATTTTCTTTTTTCATGACGTTCTCTAAGGTTGTATTGTTGTTTAGCATATAAGAAGTCCTGTTTATTTTCATCTGATTTGTTTTTCAGATATCTATTTCTTGACATGCTATATTGTTTCCTTGCTTCGATACATTATTAAACCATGGTTGCTTTATTTTGTTTGATATGGACGATGTATATTTGTTTTTATTTCTATTGAACACTTTAGTTGAGTTTGTATGTAGAATGTTGACAAGATTTTCTACAGATTCATCAATAGTTTTTGATCGTGTTTCAAGCATGGTGGTCATTTCTGTAAATTCATTGTCATGGTTTTGTAGCAGTTAGAGGTATTCTCGGGGCTTTTTCTCATTCCATTTAATGCTATCGTTATTATCTTTTTTGTTTGTGTTTGTGTTATTGTTATTGTTTTTGTTATTATTGCAATGTGTAGTGGATTGTGGTCTGAAAATTTATTTGGTGGGTTGATATCAAACTGTTGGACATATTTGAAATGTTCGTGTTGTAAAAGTAGATAGTCTACTGTGCTCGATCCATTGTGTGAGTGGAAAGTGAATTCTCCATTTAAATCGGCATCGAGTCTGACATTTCCAATCAGAAGTGACGTATTCATGCACATATCAAGAAGTCGTTTACCATTCGCATCTAATTTTGTGTCAGTGTTTGTTCTTTTAATTATGTCATTGTCTATATCAGCATCAATTTGTTCATTATCTAAGTACTTATCATGTTCCATGTAATCTATATTATTTGCTGTCCTTGCACCTAGCACGAATATTTTACCATCTGCTTTATAATGTTCAGATGCTACTGGAATACGGCCCCAGATTCAATGTGCTCGAAAAAATCAAAATCGCCTTGATTCAGCACCATCGAGCCTGCTGGTAGAATATACGTGTTAAAAATATATACATTGTCTTCAAAATCAAACAGGCTTCTGTCTAATTTGATCCACATAATACCATGTTGATTTGTTTCTATGATTGTCAATTTATCGTTCAGATTTTGTTTGTAGTATACATATATACCACCACTGTATCTTCCTCTATTTGTATTTTCCGATTTGTTTCCTTTCAGATGACTACTTGAGTACCCATTTATTTCTAAATTTATTGCTGTATTGTCGGATAACCATGTTTCTTGTAATAATATGATATCGTATTGTTGTATGATGTCTAAAAAATGTTGATCACAAAGTTTTCTACTTAATCCATTGATGTTCCAGGTTATTATTTTCAACCGATCTCCCTGACAGTTCTATTTTTGCTTTTCGGTCATGTAATTTGGGGGTCTACTACTTCACCGTCACTATAGATCTTGTGGAGTTTCCCGTCTACGAAAAGTTTGAAGCCCTGTACTGCGTCCCTTTGTTTTCATGTCTTCGATGATGTCGTTGAATGCCCGTCTAGCGTTTCTTGTAGTTTGCGGTCTCTGTATGCCCAGTCCAAGTTTCCATATATGCCTTTATGTTGTCTTGGAACGATGTCTAAGTCTTTCTCTGCCTTTGTAGCTATGAAATTTAGCGAGCATGGCCCTTGGTTTTTTGGCTTTATTTGATTCTAACCTGTGAGCTCTGTCGATCTTGATCTCTTGACACGATTCTTTGTCAAATTCAAGAACTTTCTCTATAAAGTCTCCCACAGGACTTTCACAATTTTCATCTTCTTCACCATTGGCCGTGGCTTTTCCGGAATTCCACAGAAAATGAGGTTTTCATTCATGTACCGCATTTCCAGATCTATCACTTTGGCACTAAGCTCATACTTCTGCTTTTCTAGCTCTTCTTGGCTTTTCTTCATCGCTCCACATGATATTTGCAACATTTTCATATTTTCAGCTGTTTCTTTCACTTCGTTTCTCTGTTCTTCATATTTTGCACTTAAAAAGTTGCATGTTGATTCTATAGTATTTACTTTTTTCTCGAGGCCTGCCAATTTAGATTCAATGTCTGTTACTTTCATATTTATCTTGTTTACAGTTTTTTCTGTGTTTGTGCATGTCTGTTTTTTCGCTCTAATTTCTTCAAATAGCTGACGAACCCATTGTGGCTGTTGCATTGGCCCAGCGCCCGATGTTTGGAATTGTAGTTGGGATTGTGGCGTGAATGGGTATCCGTATTTTAATTGATTAGGTGACGCCATCATATCACTCTGGACATTCGTGTAGGTGTTAGTACTATGTGCAGTGAAGCGTTTTAAAATATACATAGTTTAAAACTACAGAAACCCGTTAGTGACATACTTTTTGCAGGACCCTCGTATTTCCATAGGAACCAACTCCGCACTTCTGTTTGTTTTTGTATTGCTATGATTGGGAGTTTATGCTTAACATTAAAATTGATTCACAGGCAGATATCATCAGTGCTTTTAATAATACATCACGTTATTTAGAGGACATATTTAATATTGCTATACCGTTCTTAGATTCTATGATAATCTAAATCTACCTTATATAGCTCAAGTTAAATAGTTCTGATATATCTGTCTTTTTGGATTTAATTTGTCCAATATTTCTTCTGGAGTTTATGACAAAAGGGTGACCTTGATTTAAACGCAGTTAACTATCCCTATTTAGATGGGAATGTTCCCCGTGCTACTTGTTATGGAGTGTACGTTTCTCAGCTTATTTATTTTCTAGGGCTTGTTCTTCTGTTAATGGTTTGAACAATTGCAATCTTATCATCACTGGAAATCTGCTAAAACAGGTATACAGATATAACACAATTCAATAGACTTTTTCAAAATTTATATTATTTCTGTTATTAGTTTTGAAAATTGAATACTGCTCAAGTCGGTGCTGGGGGACGCGAGTAGTGTTGCACATTTAATGACTACTCATGAAACGACTCAATAAAACTGAGTCTGCAACATTCTTTTTGCGCATTGAACAACTGTAATTTACGTATTATTTAAAATATATATATAGGTAATACAAATCCGGAGTTAAATTTATGACGTCACTTGTTTTACTGTTTCACAGTTGATTTGAGTATGACTTGGTTTTGACATCGTTACTCATGTTGTTGGAGTCTGCGGGGTTCAATATATGAATGGCCGCTTAGACCAGGTTCTATTGTACACCAGTGCATTCATGTTATCTTCAAACGCAATTCTACTTCTGTCCTGTGCCGCTATCAGATGTTCAGTTATTTTTTCTTATATGTTATACTTTCAGAACTTATTAAATCTAAAACTCTAATAGCCGGAAAACTTCATCAATGTTTACGAAAACAACGGGTATGGTCGACAAGCTCCGATTTGTTAAAAACCAATTTCTGAACACCAATATGAATATTAATTATATAATCACAATTAAGACTGATCTGATACGTGTTAGTCGAAAAGGAATAAAGAAAAAAACAAAAGAGAACGTCTATTGTATAATAGTTTTCCTGCATGTATATCCGGTACACATAACTGATTTTTATGGCAGATCCCGGGAATAGCGGACACGTTTCCGTTGGTTTCCGTAGCAATAAGAGTCTCTTATATTATTTCATAAACAACTCTTTCAAGACAATATGTTTTAGCTCGATTGTTTCATGGCATGCAGAGTTTGATTCTGAAATCATTTTGGTCCGCAAAAGCGATAAAAGTATGAGTAGAGTACATCTTAAATGTCAGTGTTTTATCTTAACCCTTAAATGCATTCTACATCAGCCCGTTTTCCGAACTTTTTCAGATTTTTTTTATCTGAAACATTTAATTAATCAATATTTCTACGCTACGGAGATACAGTACATTATCAGCTGATTTGGAAAATGGTCTACTTTTATGCAAGTGAATGACGGAATGCGTTTCTGCTAGGTATACAACAAATCACGCTACAATCCGATTCGTGTAAAAGGCAACGCTATCTGGTCGACGCAGAAATTTTCACCGATGAAAAACGCATGTCCAGAGCCTTATGACGTCACTAACCGCCTTGGGTCATGACTATTCATGCCTCCATTCTGGAATTTCCAACAGATCATAATGATTTGTGATATTGATAACTTCAGGTACCAACACTGCCATTTTCGACTAACACTAGAACAATACACAAAACTAATCGACAAATTACTGACTTCACATAACGGAAAGTAAGAACTAAATGAAAGAAGTATTTAAAACATATCTTATTTACCACTTTTATATTTCTAATAATGTAAATGAGCACAGGACCCAAAATATGCGCGCGACTTAGGCAGATAAACGTACTATATATATCTGGTGGGTGGGGTAATTTTGCTGGACGATTTAACCCTCAGTTTAGTTATACGTGATATTTCTTCAATTTATACACACTATTTAGGTTTCGCTTAGAATATATACAGAAACTATCTTTACAATATCAATACGGCCTCATACGTGTACAAGATACAAGAAAAGTCGGATATACATGTAGATAACAAGGCTCATTAATTATTTAAAATAAAAAATAAAAACATCCAATTTGTGAGCAATGTAAAGTTTCACGCAAGACATAAACAGAACAATAAAAGAAGCAAAATATTAAAAGAAAATCAAATTAAAACGAATTAGATAAAGCGTGGTCAAGCACGTTAAAAGTTTAAGTAAAACATATTATTGCAAGGGGGTGTAATTTTGGTTTGCAAACTTTATAATTAGGCCACAATCGCCTCCCTTCCCAAAGGAGAACCTGGAAGTGGCGTAGCTGGTAGTGTCGAGAAGTATGGACCTGGTGACTGACGAGGCTGCTCTTACTACTAGGTAGGTAACCACTAGATGATCCATATTTTTGTTATGCCTTTTTATAAATGTAGAGACCTATAATGCGTATTATATAAATGTAAAACGAAAGAGAACACTTTTATATAGTTTAATTTATAATGGGAAATGTTTTCATCATTATTTACCTTATAACAAATGATGTAAAGTTCTGACATGAAAATCTTTATAGATAAAATAATATAAACTAAAACCGTATTTTTCTAGGAGCAAAACATTACAAGGGAATGGCATAATATATTAAATGAATCACTCCCCTGTTAAATATTCATGTAAGAAATAATAAAATTCGATATCTGCCGAACAGAGTTAGCCCAAACAGTGAGATAATTTCGACTATGTGAGTAGCAAATGTCGTAAACTCACAAGTCAAAACTCTTCGCCCTGTCAGTGTTAACCCTTCGCTTGCTATGCACATCAATATACCTACCTGTAAATGGTGAAGACCCAGATGAGACAGCTCCTGCAGGAGCTGTCTCATGAGGGTCTGCACAATTAACAGATTGATTGTGCAACCAGTGCACTCCACATCAGTGATTGCACATCGCAATACATGTACACAGTGAGGATATATGTAATTATGCAACAGGACATGGGTAAAGAAGGAGAAATGTATTTTAAAATTCAACAAGAGAAGGGTTAAGTACTCATAAAAGACATAATGTCATAATGGGTAATAACGGTATATGTACAAAGGCATTTTGAAACTGTAAAGTCTTAATTCGCAATTTATCTACAAACTGAATAGTCCCTAGTCAGACAGTTTCTACAGAGCCGTCTGATGCTGGGTCTATTCTGTTTGCAAAGGCGCGAAAACATGTTTATTAGAGGTAAAGAGCTAATTAATGCATTACACTGTTTCAATCTTCTGCTGTATTGGAAATATATTTATAGTTATTTTATATACCAGATCTCAATGTCTTACAGTCAGGCTCCTGATCAAGTCCAAGTGAGTTGGCATGTTCATTTTATCCAAACTGTTTTTATAACTTGCTATTATTCTCTGTATCTGATCTGGATGCAATCATTTTAAACTCTAAACTGCAGTTGACAAAAGAAGAGTTAAATATTATGTTGTATGTAATGTGAATTTCAGTTTCAAGTTTGCTAGGGGGAGTGAGTAGTGTTTTACTTTTTATTACTACTTATGAACAGACTAAATAAAACCTAGTCTGCAATTGTCTCTTTTCGCATTGTTGCTTTTGCTTTCGAGGAATCACCCACTTTCAGGATATATTTACTTCAGAACAGCAGGTGTTAAGTGCTTGTGTGGCAGCCGTAAAAAGTCGACCAGTACTTCATCCTCACTGTTATATTTTCTGGTCCTTCGGGATCGTTAGTTTTGATGTTATTAGTTTTGAAAATTGAATACTGCTTAAGCCGGTGCTAGGGAGCGTGAGTAGTGTTGAACTTGTAATTGCTACTCATACTCAATAAAACCGAGTCTGCAATTTTCTCTTTTCGCATTGTTACTTTTGCTTTTGAGGGATCACCCACTTTCAGGATATATTTGCATAGAGCTGTCTTTAGGACCGTAGCTTCATTAAAGTTGCCAATTCACACAAACAAACCAGAGCCCTGTATAAGTGGCATATTAACCCCATCTGAATGTATTACATCTCTCTACCAAACCCAATATTGTGACAACTCATTAGAATAACCTCTGGGGATTCCAATGGATGGGTACCACACAATCGATGTTTGCTAAGAAATAAACGTTATAGAAGATAAATCCTGCATATTATTTAACCTCTTAAATTCTGTTCGAAATAATTGTAAATACACTTTCAGTGAAGGCTGCAAGTTACACCTCACTTGGATTTTAGAACATTGAGATGTGAACAGTTTCATGAATGGTATTGGGCATATTATTTCAAATACAAACAGTTTGGATCCAGCACAAAGGACGATGAACATGTTGGTTCAATTTCATCAAAATTCTGTTCCAAATAGTTGTAAGTTCACTTTCAGTGAAGGCTGCAAGTTACAACTAAACTATTTAACCCTTTCGGCGCATGCTACTTGTTTATAAGACATCTGCTAATTGTGTTGACCCTGATGATTAGATTCTTAGAGATAATTCCATCCATTTCACCGGGTTATGCATTGCAATGTTTATTTTGTGCACCTGTAGCGGCCGTATAAAGTCGTCCGTACTTCATTCTCGTTTTAAGCTATTTAAGATGGCTTATAAATCTGAAACATAATGAGAGGAGACGAACAATACTTTACCTTTCTTTTGATAAAACTTCATTGGCGAAAACATGTACAATGCTTTTTTGTTTCGTTTTTTAAAAGAATGACCCATTTTCTGTGCACCAGGTCATAAGTAAACAAAGCAGACCACGGCCAGTCTGCACTGTTTGCAATGGCGTAAAATGTCATATTTGTGGAGTAAAATGTTAAATCAGCGATTTGAGTATTCGGTTGGTATCATTTGTATGAGTTGTTCTATGACAAACCGGTTACTGACTGTTCCAAGGCGGTACTTCCATCTTCCCTTATTGTTTTCTTGTTATGTCTTTGAGCGTCTCTTTGTGTCTTTTATATACATGTACATTTACTGGTTTTCGTCGTGGTACTGTTCGGCTCGTTGTGTGTTTTGTATGCGGTGTTTCCTGCATGACTCATACCTGTCCTGTTATGAGTTTATTGTATGATAAACCTTTAAGATTTCAGTGATAAACGTTATACGTCTATCATTTATGTATGGTATCCACTGGCCAATAAATCACTATCGTAGAAGTGCATGTGAAAAACCAAATTGGACTGAAACCATTGTGATATAAAGACCCTGCATTAAGTTTCTATTTGCTGTTATTGACTAATCTCCAATATATACTCAATAGGCGTTAATTATAGGCAGGCTATACTACACTGCATTAAATTACCACTTGCTGCTATAGACCCCACTTCCATATATGCATTTGCTTTAGACAGGTACTACTCTGTAGTCCTGTTTTTATAGACTCCGCTCCCATGTATACACAACATGGGTTCGCTATAGGCAGATTCTACTCTTTTGTACTGCATTAAGCTACCACCTGCTGTTATAGACTTCACTTCCAATATAAACGTATATGTTCTCGTAAGGGAGGCTTATCATCCTGCATTCAGCTACCGCTTGCTGTTATAGACACTTCTCCCATGTATACTACTATATCGCCCTGCATTAAGCTACCACCTGCTGTTTATAGACTCCACTCCGCTATATACCCACCCATGTGTTCGCTGCATGACGGTTCTACTATATCGCCCTGCATTAAGCTACCACCTGCTGTTTATAGACTCCACTCCGCTATATACTCACCCATGTGTTCGCTGCAGGACGGTTCTACTATATCGCCCTGCATTAAGCTACCACCTGCTGTTTATAGACTCCACTCCGCTATATACACAACATGGGTTCGCTATAGGCAGATTCTACTCTTTTGTACTGCATTAAGCTACCACCTGCTGTTATAGACTTCACTTCCAATATAAACGTATATGTTCTCGTAAGGGAGGCTTATCATCCTGCATTCAGCTACCGCTTGCTGTTATAGACACTTCTCCCATGTATACTACTATATCGCCCTGCATTAAGCTACCACCTGCTGTTTATAGACTCCACTCCGCTATATACCCACCCATGTGTTCGCTGCATGACGGTTCTACTATATCGCCCTGCATTAAGCTACCACCTGCTGTTTATAGACTCCACTCCGCTATTTACTCACCCATGTGTTCGCTGCAGGACGGTTCTACTATATCGCCCTGCATTAAGCTAGCACCTGCTGTTTATAGACTCCACTCCGTTATATACTCACCCATGTGTTCGCTGCAGGACGGTTCTACTATATCGCCCTGCATTAAGCTAGCACCTGCTGTTTATAGACTCCACTCCGCTATATACTCACCCATGTGTTCGCTGCAGGACGGTTCTACTATATCGCCCTGCATTAAGCTACCACCTGCTGTTTATAGACTCCACTCCGCTATATACTCACCCATGTGTTCGCTGCAGGACGGTTCTACTATATCGCCCTGCATTAAGCTAGCACCTGCTGTTTATAGACCAGACTCAAATATATACATTTAATGTGGTCGCTATAAATATTTCATTATTGATATGGCTTGTTGTTTGGTCATTCCAGGTTATTCGCATAAGACATACAAATCAAAGCGTTGTAGACGCTGTAGTATTCTTTGCATGGTATCAATCTGATATCGAATAAGTTCGCTTTGGCATGGAATTGCGTATATATAAGGGAAGGCATTAACAATCTATCCAGTTGATGATACAGTTGCAGCTGACACTTCAGCCGTTTCCCACTATGCTTATCATCACACTGACCACTCGCAGTTATGGGCGTGATTACCTTATCGCTTGCATAAGGTCATCTTTATTCATTGAGCATTTTCATTCATGTAATGATCACGTGATTTCTTCATGTGACTGATATTTGTATATCCGTGCGCCATTCTAACACATTGCTATAATTTGCCGGTTTTGTTGATTTTTGCACATGCTAAGCCGAAGCTTATGTTACGAGGCATTTTCATGTCATATATAGTATACCACGATTGGTTCTGGATGCCACTTTATCAAGCACCCTTTGTATCCAAAGAATGCAGGTCAGTAAATTGCACTATTTTGTCAGGCCGGCGAGGGTACCATGGGTTAGGCTTAGGAACGCCACCTTTGTATTCTATTGCTTCGCAAAGAATACAAAAAATACGAAACCTCTTCCAGTAAAGTAGTTAGAGGTTTTACTAATGAAGAATTAAGAACTTTTTATGCAGGTGGCTGCTCGATGCAGAATGCATTAAGCTGCCAGCATTCCAACTTCAAGGACCGATAATGATACTTGTAGTGTTTGAACGAGCGAGGTTTTACTTTTTCTTTAGCCAATAATTTGAGTTCAATAATCGGGGAGACTGTATGGTGGTGGTTGCGTCTTGCATGTGGCTTTGCCTGCTTGACTTTACTACTTTTCCATTTACTCATAACAGATGACGTGTGATAAACGAGCATGTAACAACAACGCTTGTTATCCACATAACATAGGCGGCTGTAGTGTTTCTTTGTTCCCAAAAGTTCTCCCCGAAATCCTCCACACAGACGCTGATAACGGACTCACCATTCAACCCCGTTGTCCTTCTGAACTCAGCTTCCTCAAGAAACGCACCTGTTACATTGAAATGTACTCTGTCGACGTGGTCAACGTACTCTTCGGGTGCAAGATCAACCTGTTTGCAAAAGTAAAACTTTGAGAGGAGAGCATCGCCATGTCTGGAAATGGTTACATCGGACTTTACACTTATCAATATGTCTGTTCCATCCGAACGACGCCGTCTGTCAAGCTCAATGGAGTTTAAAATTTCATAATTGAAATTGCCGGTATATTTGCTAACCTGTCGGTACTTGTAATACTTGTTGAAATTAGCTTTCATTCGGATTATTTTGTCGTTGACTTTCGTTGTCCACGTTGTCTTGAGGTCTGTGTGAAACGCTGCCAAGAACTTATCGGGATGGAAAAGGGCCTTATTACGCCAAACCCATATCATAAGGAAATCAACGAAAGAGTCATTGTTCACTGAACTGTTAAACTCTTCATGGTCCCTCGGCTTCAAACGATTCTTGAACATTTTAGTCTTCTCTTCAGAAAGAGTTTCTATAAAATCTAGGGGAATCATGTCATTAGGGCCTATAGGATCTAACCTTATTAAAGCCTGGAATGGACCAGCTATCCAGTCATGACTTACGTGTATGCATTTCAAGCCAATTTTCAACTGACCCTCTGGGCATCTTATGTTTCTTCATCGACTCTGAAGGTAGAGACATACTCTAACTTGTACTGTTGTCGTTGATACTGTCATACTGTCAATATTTTTATGGTTTGACTCGTACACTTTGACCCGATACTTCGAACACATGAATCATTATCGGTCTTTAAGAAAGACGGAAGCGTCATGCAGGGTATTTCTACGTGACTCCTTATGTTGCTGTTCGGGCGACTGTTTGTTCTGCATGTGGTGTTTCCTGCATGACTAATTTTTGAACTTTTTCTACTTTGCATTAACCATTCTCATGATGAAAAATTGTCAATTCTGCATTACAAAAAGTTCAACTATCAAGTATTCACCACGTCGTTTCTTAACACTTTACTCCATACATACGCCATTATACGCCTTTGCAAACAGTGTAGACCCAGATCAGACGACTCCTATAGGAGCCGTCGGATCAGGATCTGCTCTGTTCGCCCATGGATTATTATAGATCAGTGTCGAAATACTATGACAAAAAATGCTTGTGTCAATGTATTATAAAGAATAATCTAATTAATACTCATGGCGTCATTATTTCTCATATGAATAGTCATGGAGTAAAGGATACATAAAGATACAAGTTTTATCTCGCTGTGGAAAAATACTATTTGTTAATTTTTGACTCCTCGGTATGTGTTCAAACTTTTGAGAAACTGTAGACACCTCAATCTATTTTTTGAACTGAATTTGTAGCTGATACTGTGAAATAATTATATATGTGCTGTATCTATGCTATACTATCAATATATTTATGATCTAAATTTCTATTCTTAGTTCGTAATCATTTATGTGATAGAAATGTCGTTGCAAACAATAAAACCAGATAAGACGGCCCCGGAACGAGCTGTCTAAGAAGGATCTGCTCTGTTTGCTTATGGAATTATATAAATATGATTTCACAGTTTCATATAAATGGAAAAGTAGTAAAGTCAAGCAGGCAAAGTCACATACAAGACGCAACCACCACCAAAACACCCATAGACAGCATGACACACATACACACACAACCGCACACCCAAACGCACACTCACACACGAGATGAACACAGAAAACACCAACAGACACACAAGAACCAGAGACAAGCACTCCACACATGAACAAAATCACAAGCACAAAGACACAAAGACGCAAGGCAAACAAAAGGAAGGGTGACAAAGAGAGTACCGCCTTGGCACGGTCAGTAGCAAAAACTCAATGGGGGTTTAAACCGGTTTACGGACGTCCTAACCTCATATTTCTCTCAAAGTCACCCTAGCTTTACAAATAGTGTAAATAAAGGCATCCCCGCCGGACTTACCCACAATATAGACGACGGTGAACACAGGACATGTAAAACATAGCACATTAACTGTGACAATCCGTCAAATATGTACTCAATGACTTTGCTGAAGTCAGAGCACCTGCAGGCAAGCCGTTAAGGGCACGACAGGGACAAAGTAATATATGAGTCTGGTAACCTCATCCCGTATCCGAGTTTAAGAGTATACCATCATAGAGTACTACCCTCGGCCTGCCATCGCGCAAGCAAAGAAGGCAGCGTAGCTACCGACTGTAAAAGGGTCGATAACCAAACATGCAATGCGTTGCAATATAATAGGATCATAACCTTTCTTCTTAAATATATTAATGCGTTTTATAAACAAATCATGAAAATTAATATGACCCCGAATTTTCCTAGGTTTGTATATAACATCCACATAAAAGTCTGGTTGAGAAATGCCTTGTTGCAGTAACGGCCGTAGATTGCAATCATATTTACTAATGAGTGGTGAATTTCGATAATAAAATTTAGAAAACGTTTTCCCAAGTTTGTGATATCTGTAACCTTGCTTAAGACGTTTATCAGTTATAACGAAATTATGACTGTTAAAATCTTCAAGCAAAGAACAGGCTCGGGCAAACCGAATAAGTTGAGAAATATAAACCCCATAAGATGTAGAACGTGCACATCTACATCTAGAAAAGGATAATTAACAATTTTAAAATTAAAATCTTTCCTTTTATCGTATATTTTGGACGAAACCTTATGATTTGTAATTGAAAGATTCAAATCTAAAAATGAAGCTATAATGTCAGATTGATTCGCTTTGTTTAAAGACAGTTCTTTTGGGTAAATTAAAAAATCATAGTTTCAAAATAAGGATTACCCAAATTTAAAATATCGTCTAAATACCTAACTTTGACTTTACTACTTTTCCATTTAAACGGACGTTTATACATTTTCATGATGTCAGCATTTGTTATATAAATATTCATGGAGTAAAGAGTTAATTGCGATTACAATTCAACTAGCAGTATGTGCCTTTATTATTCACGCCAATTCATTCAGCATTGTGTTATACAGTTAGCTATTAAGTATTGTACTATATGTTTCAATATCCTATTTACCGTTTGTCTTCAACAATAGTTATTTTTTATGAAGTAATGAAAGTATTTTTCTAATCCATGTAGAATAAGTATGAGAGGCTTCTGAACATAAGCTCACCTTATAGGACTTGAAATGAAAAAACAATCTGGGGGACGGCAAGAAAATAATGTACAACCCTTACATAATGCAACATTTCTCTCGCTACCGACGTCTAGAAAAAAGTAAATAATAAATATGTGACGCAAAGACTAATTCCCTTTTTATTACTTTGTACATCGACTATTTATTAGCACTAAAATGTCATCAACATAGAGTGCACTCAGGTAAATATTTACAATTTGTGATTCACGTTTGTTCGTTCAATGAATCGATCGTCATTGCATTCAGTTTCGCCAGCATCTTTGGTTGTTCGTTTGTCATTCAGCAATTGAATAGTGTCTGATGTAAACAAGAATCTAGTCAGGTTGCCAGTATCACGGCTTCTCTCATTGATCTTTCAAATTGGATGTTTTTTCTATATATTTTATAAAAAAAAAGACGAATCGCTTTCTAGTATGCACAGGTAACAGAAGATATTGTTGTTGGTGGTGATTTTGCTACTGACCGTACCAAGGCAGTCTTCTCTTTGTCACCCTTACGTTTGTTTGTCTTGTGTCTTTGTGGGAAAGCTTGTATTTGTGTGTTTGTTTGTTTTTTGGTGTTTTCTGTGATCTTCTCGTGTGTTTGTGCGTGTGTTTGGTTGTGTGTGTGTGTGTGGCATGCTGTCTATCGATGTGTTGGTGGTGGTTGCGTCTTGTGTGTGGTTTTCTCCTGTATGCGTGTGTTTGGGAATGTGTATAAATTGCTGTATAAATTGCTCTCTGTCGGTGTTTTTCTGCTGAACTGTACTACTTTTTCATTCAAACCTATGTCTCAGACCTTGTTCTATAATGTGCTTGAAATATGTCTCGAAGCATGTATGGAACCATTTGCTCTGAAACTTATCTTGGACAGTGTGTGAAACCCTTTTGCCTGGAACCTGCTGGAAGCATTTAATAAAACCTAATGTTTTGAAGCCTGCTTGGAGTTTGCTCCGATCCCGTGCTCGAAGCGCTATCTCGGACAGATAGTTCAGCAACACTCTGAACCCTGATCACAATGTGTTGGTGCCTGTCACTAAACCTACACCAGAACGAATACAACCAAAGGTCCAAGCAATGCTATTTCAATACCTTAGCTATTCTGAGACCGCTATGAAAATAGCAGTATAAATTTATTACCAGTCTGTTGGACAGTCTAAACGTACATTTTTCATGCCAAAAGAGTAAACACCAGGGACAGTTACTTTGCCCATCCATTCGAAAGAACAGGTACAAATACGTCGCCCAAACAGTCGATATATTCACTTGTTAAGTGCAATAATCTATCAGTCACCATCATACGATTGAACTTCTATATATATTTTTATTTGAAGCCGTCACTGAAAGATTTTAATGAATATTCTGTACTCTTAACGCTGAATCAATTTGCACCAGCCTCAGCATTTTATGCAGCTTCCATTACAATGAGTAGATTTCAGAAACTTAGCATATTAACAGTGTTCATAAACGATTAACCCGATTGACTAACCGCCTCACACCTGTGCGTGTATGCACAGTACTTTTATATAGTATAAAACAAACAAAATGAAGTTTAAAAGAGAACAATCTTTGATATACAACAACTTAGACAAATTTAATAATCAATTAACTAACCATCAAAGGGAGATAACCCTGCATGTATAGAACTACATACATGTAGAACTCAAATCGCTTACCTAGCGATATTTACGACAGGATTTCTTGACACACATGTGCTAGCCCAGCATTTGCAGTCAGTGAAGACCAAGGTACGAATACTCTGGTCTGTGTCTGCATTGTTTGTCATTCAAATCCTCTAGCGAGTATTTCACACTGTGAGGACTCTATAGATGAACACTGATGGGTCAACAAAATGTGAATATCATATTTACAATATTGTCAATCCTAGCAGATTATATAACAAATAATTATAAAATTATAATAATTTATCTTGTGGTCGTGCCGTTTCTTGCATTATAGTGCTTAGTGCAGTGTCCTTTTGAATGTGGCTCTCCCTGTTTGACTGTTTTATTCATATTATACGCCCTCTTATCATTTCAATATTATTGTTTGCTGAAGAACATGCAGAATTCAGATCTTGACGCAGCACCGCAGAATGGATATCTAACCTCAGAATTCTCTGTGAGAAATACCTGCAAACCAGTAAGATCTACATCTTTTTTTTCGACTTCAAGAAGGCGTTCGACGGAGTTTGGCACCGACAATCATACTTGCTTTTAGAATGTTCGATCCATCGAGGTTTTAATGTATCTTTATTCAATCATTTGAGTTCAATAAGGGGAGACTGTATGGATTTGCACATAAAGCTGACCTGTGATAATAACCGAGCATGTAACAATTCTTGTTAGCCACATAACATAGGCAGATGCAGTGTTTCTTTGTTCCCAAAAGTTCTCCCCGAAGTCCTCTACACAGACGCTGATAACGGACTCACCACTTAACCCCGTTGTCCTTCTAAACTCGGCTTCCTCAAGAAACGCACCTGTTACATTGAAATATACTCTGTCGTCGTGGTCAACGTACTCTTCGGGTTCAAGATCAACCTGTTCGCAAAAGTAAAACTTTGAGAGGACAACGCTGCCACATCTTAATATGGTTACATCGGACTTAAGACTTTTCAGTATTTCAGTTTCATCTGAACTCTGCCGTCTGTAAGGTTCAATGGCGTTAAATCTTTCAGAATTGAAATTGCCGGTATAACTTCTCACCTTTCGGTACTTGTAGTACTTGTTGAAATTAGCTTTCATTCGGATTGTGTTGTCGTTGACTTTCATTGTCCACGTTGTCTTGAGATCTGTGTGAAACGCTGCCATGAACTTATTGGGATCGAATTTAGCCTTATTACGCCGAACCCATACCATAAGGAAATCGACGAAAGAGTCATTGTTCACTGAACTGTAAAACTCTTTATGGTCCCATGACTTCAAGCGGTTCCTGAAGATTTTAGTCTTCTGATCGGAAAGAGTTTCTATAAAATCTAGGGGAATCTTGTCATTCGGACCTATAGGATCTAACCTTATCAAAGCCTGGAATGGACCAGCTATCCAGTCATGGCTCAGGTATATGCATTTCAAACCAATCTTCAACTGACCCTCTGGGCATCTTGTCTTTCTGCATCGACTCTGAAAGTAAAGACATAGTCTAATTTGTACTGTTGTCGTTGATACTGTCATACCGTCCACATGTATATGGTTTACAGTAAAATCCGACACTTCGAACACAAGAATCATTAGCAGTCTTTAGGAAAGACGGAAGCGTCATGCAGGGTGAAAGTCATACTGAAAGTTCTAGGAGCTTTCTACGTGACTTCTACTTTGCATTAACCATTCCCATGATGATAAAAGTGTCAATTCTGCATTACTAAAAATTCGAATATCACGTATTCACCACGTCGTTTCTTAACATACGCCATTTGCAAACAGAGTAGACGCAGATCAGACGACTCCTATATGGGCCGTCTAATCAGGGTCTGCTCTGTTCTCCTATAAATTAATATAGATCAGTGTCCAATTACTATGACGAAATGTATGTGTCAATGTATTATAAAGAATAATCTAATTAATATTCATGACGTCATTATTTCTGACATGAATATTCATGGAGTAAAGGGCTAATACAAACCTTATCTCGCTGTGGAAAACTACTGTTATTTAATGTTTGACTACCCCCTATTGGTTCAAACTTTTAAGAAACTGTAGACTATATGTCAGCTTGGATTAACATATCAACAGCTTAAATCCTAATGAGACGCCAACCCATTGGGCGCCTGTGTGGATACAAGATGTTTTTAAATGCAACTGAAGTCGCGGATAGCTGTATAAGGGTTAAAGTTGTGCACCTCAATCTCTTTTATTAACTGAATTTGTAGCTGATACTGTGAAATATATATGTGCTATATCTGTGCTATACTATCAACATATTTATGATTTGATTAAATATCGTTTCTTAGTTTTTAATCCTCTATGTAATAGAAGTGTCGTTGAAAACAATAAAACAGATCAGACAACCCCAGCACGAGCTGTCTGAGAAGGATCTGCTCGGTTTGCTTATGGAATTATTTATAGATATTAATAAATGATTTCACAGTTGCATATAACTTTAAACGGACGTTCATACATTGTCATGATGTCAGCATCTGTTATATAAATATTCACAGAGTAAAGAGTTAATTGCGATTGCAATTCAACTAGCAGTATTTGCCTTTATTAACCACGCCAATTCATTCAGCTATGTATTATACAGTTAGCTATTAAGTATTTTACTATATGTTGTAATATCCTATTTACCGTTTGTCTTCAACAATAGTTATTTTTTATGAAGTAATGAAAGTATTTTTCTAATCCATGTAGAATAAGTATGAGAGGCTTCTGAATATAATCTCAACATATAGGACTTTAAATGAAAATCAACCTTACTGGGGGATGGTGAGAAAATAATATACAACCCTTACAAAATGCAATATAAAAATGTGACGCAAATATTAATTGCTTTTTTATTACTTTGAACGACGACTATTTTAAGCACTAAAATGTCATCAACATGGAATGCACTAAGGTAAATATTTACAATTTGTGACTCACGTTTGTTCGTTCAATGAATCGATCGTCATTGCATTTAGTTTCGCCAGCATCTTTGGTTGTTCGTTTGTCATTCAGCAATTGAATAGTGTCTGATGTAAACAATAATCTAGTGAGGGATCCAGTATCACGGCTTCTCTCGTTGACTTTGCAAATTGGATGTTCTTCTATATATTTTAAATAAAACGACGAGTCGCTTTCTAGAATGCACAGGTAACAGAAGATATTGTTGTAACGACGTCTGTTCATATATGTGAATGAAGCATTGAGTCCCCTACACAAGGCAGCAAAATGATTATGAGTGTCGCTATAATTGGTCAAACAGTCCATGCTTTGGTTACTAGCCATTTGTTGGCATATATGACGGCGGATATCAACGTGTGTCGGCGGCAAGAATTTTAATTCGCAATTACCACCAGACCCATGTAATACATTTTCTAGCCCATCTGTAATATGTGAGTCAAAGCTAGTTTCCATCGGACAACTGACTTCAATGTTCCACTTTTCTACGTCCGTTTCACCGTTGCAAGCAGCACATGCATCATTTGTATATATCATCTTTGACTTGTTCGAGTACACGGGATAGATACTTCCCCAGGGTGCTACAGCAATGGTCGAGCATAAGGTCGAGGTAGAGCACTGATCAACTACATTGTATCCATCATCCCTTTGGAACTGTGAAGATGAAATTTCAAGTATTGTACAGGAAGTGTGGTATCGTTCATCAAGTCTGTACCTATCCATGGAATAACGACAGCAATTTCTCTCTAGTCCACAGTCCGGGTGACAGGAACATTCCTCACAACAAGGGGTTTGTCCTGGGGCCAAGGTGATTTCTTGAGATGCTGTGCGATTACAAATATCAGTGTAAGGGCAAAACCTATCCCAGTCGACAGGTACATCAATTTTCTCAGTTTTCGCTTCAGTAGAATCCAATGCGATGTTCAGTGCAAGGAGTGCATATATGCATTGTAACAAGTCATGCCACGAGTCACCCATGATCTGAAATATAGATAGTGCTATCAACCCTGTACCTCATGAATACATGTATAGTAATGCCATCTTGAATATTAACTAATTGAGCTATTATAGTGTCCCATGAGTGCATACAATTTTGGCCATTGCAGAAACGATATATTATCAGATAGGAACCGTCTGAAATGGGTCTACTCCGTCTTCACAGGCCTTATACAGGAAACATATACGTGGAGGAAGTGTTAACGGCCTGACATAATTAGGCCACTGTAGTGTGATATTTGTATTTCTTTAAATGAAAACACCTCCTATCTTAATATTTGTCTATTGCATATTTCTAGTCAGAATAAAAATGAGTTGTTAAAAACCTTGTAACATTAACCATTCAGCAGACAAGAATACTCGATGTATTATATTATCTAACGAAATAAAAGCATGGCCAGTACATGTATTTAGTTTGGCATCCAACGAAGAGAAATGCATTAAATAATAGAATATGGCATGCACTGGATATGTTATATTTGATGTCTGAGTAATCACAAACAACCACATGTTACCTGAAATGTTGCCCTTGTTTCTCTAATTAGGTCAAATGTCAACTTAGTGCATATTTTATATACGTTATTTGAGAAATGATTATATCTTTATCAATTTTAGGTGTAAAATAACAAACATGGTACGAAAATGAATACTTTGTGCAAAAAATATTATTCGAAAATTCATGAATATCAAAGAGAAAATGAAAAATCAGTACAAATTCATTAAAAGCAACATGTAACGATGATACATAATGTCATGTCTTCATCATTTTGACTAATTAACAGATATAAATGACGTGAAAATAAAGGTTATGCAGAATGCTACTGGAACAGATAACTGTATGCATTCATACCAGCTATATATTGTGCACAAATACTTCTTAAAGTGAAGTGGGTGGGGTAAATGAACACCTAAACAAAACTGCCAGTTCTGTTTAAAGTAACTAAATAATTCACTTTATTTGTATGGATATCTTCTTAATTGATACATTTAATACCATCGCAAACATATGTTAGAGAGCTTTTAAAGCTGCGTTGAAGCATTTACAGCGAATAAATTTACACTTTTGTACATATGCAGGTATTAGGTACAGTTGGTACATTTCCAAACCATCGTGCTATGCGTTATCATCGATAGCATTAGTGTTTGTATCCATCAGCTCAGATCCGTATACTTGCACCAGCTTGATAGTTTGCTCTTGCAATTTTCAATTCTAGTGCATCCTTTGTTGGCGGAGGTAGTTCAAGTGTTTTCTTTACCTTAACCATATTGTGAAATTCTTGCATCATCAATGGAGTCTCCTTGACACCATACATCAAAGATAAAACGATTTTGCATTGTTTTCAAATATCTGAAAGCAGATCGGGCATGTAAAATATCTCTTCCAACAGGTCCTCGTCCCGATTCATGTGAAAGCAAGGTGTGTGGCACATCCAATTATTGTATGAATCTCCGGCATGATCCGGCAGACATCTTGAGGTAACTTGTGGAAAATACAATGTTGTTTTCTTGGAGGTCCCAGCCATCATTCAGACTTCAGTTCCTAAAGATCAAAGATGGTATATCATTACAAGCAGTACATCAAAGTCTTGGCATTTGACAACTATCCAGCCTTGACCCCTTTTTAGCAGCATCCAAGGCATGCATGACGATCCATGTATCCTTCTTATCATGATTTGATGGCAGATGGGACACATGCACTTGTCTTGAATGACGATATTCAAATGTATCTCTTGAACACTGTAATACTAGTATACTACACCAACACTCGCATCATACAGCCATCATACTCATACCATTGTGATATGCACATAAGTGAGAGAGGGTCAAACGTGCAAATTAAAACAACAGATAAAGACATTGCCAACAGAGGAAGAGTATGTGACAGCTGAGATCCCAACCTGGAAAGTTGGGAGCTATCACTTGGTGTTATGGTAGCATGTTCTAGATGACGTTGACAACAGAGTGGAAGATATATTCCCTCAGGAACTTGGTACTACAAAACCTTTGAACGAATCTTCAGGAATGGTCTGAATGTGGCGCTGCAACAAAATCATCACAAACCCATAGAACATCGCGGACTTTAATTGTGTCTGCCTCTGTTTGAGCAAATCGTGTTGAGCATGACACCAACGCTGTTTTTATTTTGCAATAATCTAAAATTACAAATCTGGTAGCTCTACGTTGGACCATCTCAACACGCTTTGTCATGGCCTTGGTGTGTAGGTCCAAACAAAGGGTGTGTACTCAACCTGCAGACTGATCAGGGGTATTGTAACATGCCTCCTTGGTTGACTATTTGCAGGATCCAAGATTCCTGCTTAGAACGGCTGTGGATCAATTTGCCTCCTTTATGGCCATATCGACTCGGGATTTCAAAGACAATTGAAAAGACTATTGTTCCAAGTTATTTTTCCTTATTTATTTCCGTCTCTTGCTATGGACAGTGTAACTGGTCTCTATGTGTGTCTTGTTAATGAAAAGCAGGACCTAGCACTTCTCTGCATTGAACCCAGTCTCTTCCCATTTCTACAGACTGTCGATGCCATTCTCGAAGACATCTGTTATTGACTCGGCACAAAGGTGAAGCGTTAGCAAAGAGTCGCCAGGAAGAGCAAAGGAATTCCGTGTGGTCATCATAGCATGCGAGGGCAAGGAAAATGACTGAGAAAAGCACATTGATGAACACTGGATGTTATCGGTATTGAGGAAACACCTTCCAGCGTAACTTGTTGGCTGTTGGATGCATTTTGCAATACACATCCTAGTGTTGGAGCCTAAGAAGTAGGTGTCTTTAAGACGCTTTGGAAAAGTCCAGCAAAATTGCGTCAATCTAATGGGACGGGTCCAGACATAACACAATGTCATAGATTATGTTTATTAGTTGTGTCTCACAGAAGCGCTCCTTCCTGAGTCCATGCTGGCATGGGCAGAAAAACCAGGTTACTGTGTATGATGTATTCCAGGATCTTACATGTGACATATTTTAGGAACACAGGCCAATAGTTTGAAGGGTTATTCCTGATCATTTTCATGTAAATAGAATTAACATGAAAGCCATCCAATCACTGAGGACTTTATTCTGGTTGTAAGGCCTAGAAGATCAGAGCAAGAGCAGTAGCCAGTGAATGTGCCATCTCGTTCAAGAACCTTGATATGATGGTGTCTGGACAGGTAGCTTTGAGGAGATTAAGGCCTTTAAGAAGCTTCGAGACACCATTTATCTTGACATAAATAGGAAGGGTATCCAAATAAGGATACTGTCAAACGGCACAAAGGAGAGATAGACCCTCATGTGTAAAGACAGAGAACTAGTGGTTCATAATATAATTTTAACTTAGATTTGTGTATCAATATTGTTAATGTCATCATTCTTCAGTGGGGTTACTGCCGGGATGTCACAGTTCCTTTATTGCTCCTTACGAAAGTGTAGAACTTCTTACAGCTGGTTTCTGTCACTTGGTCAATCACATACCCATCATAAATTGAACTTCCTTGCATTTCTTCTTTGCAAGTTTTCTGTCTTGCACATGCATCAGTCCTTCTGTACCTTGGTCCAATGCACTTTTTGTACGCACGTTTCTTTTTTTGTTAGAAACGGCTGGTGGTGGAGTTGCACCATGACTGACTGAACCTGGTGGATGTCAACTTAAAAGGGACCACTGACAATAATCCATAAAGTACAGATTAGTAAAGGGACTAATTTACCAAGTGTGCTGCAAACTCTATATTTTGATGGCCATAGAGCACGTGTTAGCCTCTTTCTACAAACGGTGGGCAAGATGTGGGATAGGCTTCCTTCGTGAAGGATAGCTATGATAGTCAGTATTAGGACATACTCACTTATGACGGGTATTGAGGTATATCTGTTAACTAGTGATCGTTTGTGGCAATAACATATAGAGTACGTGTTGTCATCACAGATAGCGAATGTTACTCATATTCAGCGTGGCACTGAATATGTCTACGAGTTCATTATTGAGTGAGAGTGGGTACCTACGGCCAATAACTGTTAAATTGTCCCCGTAAATGTATAAACGGTTTTGTCATCGGTGCTGCTGGTGTAAGTAAAATATTTCAATTCATTATGTGAAAACATCGCCATACACACCAGGAGCTACATAGTGTTTCAATCGCTAATGATACAGACAGCTAATATTAGACATAGTGTATAATAAAACATATCAATACTACACTGAGACTATGACAATAAGAGACTAATCTTCTGGCGTTTCAATATCATCTCTAAATGATACATCTTTGTGAATAGGTACTATAACTTGCAACGATTTGCATCAAAGTTATAATTATATTGTATGATAATGCACCGTAAATGTATTCAAAACGATGTTTTCCGAACTTGCACTCATCACAGGTTACTCAAATTTTCCTGAAATGAGTCATAAATATTTCTACACTTACTATGGAGATATTGATAAGAAATTAAATGCGAAAAAAGTATTGAAATTGTCAAAATTACGGATTTTGTACTATATAGAAATTTTATTACATTTTTGCACTTATTTGACCTTTGACCTAGTTTCTGACCTTCAAATAGGTATGTTGGCAGTGGCATGGGCCAAACCCATAAATGACTAGTATCTGGCAACACAATTACGGTATTCAAATATTTCTATTAAAATGTCATGTACCTCGAAAATTAAGCGTCTTGTTACACATCGGATTCCTAATTGTTCTGTTACGATTGGGTAGAATTAACAATTCTGGTTTTTAAAGAAAAAAGTACGAGATATTGTCATAAATCCGGCGTCCATGTTGTTGTCGTTGTCTTTGTTATGGTCTTACACTGGTTGATCATTATAAGAGTTACAACTTGACTCGGTAAGGCATCTATTAAAACTTATGCCCCTTCATGAAACTTAGGAAATAAATATTTTAAGATGTCTCATTTTGAAACCGTATCCAGCAGAGCTCTTTTATTTCATATGTGAATCTCTTGTGGTAAGACCTTTCCATGAATGTTAGATTTTGATATATGTGATATTGACCTTTGACCTATTTTTTTATAACTTTAACAAAACATTTAACGTTGACTATCGTTTTGAAACTAAACTGTTCAAGCAATTCTTATGAAACTTCACACAATGGGGGACTTTTGTGGGTTATCTTCCCAGATTCAATTTATAGGTACCATATCCGGATATATTTTGATTGTCTAAATCACCATTGTATGTATTTACTTGTACTACTTATATGTATTTACTAAGTTATTCATAATGAGATTGATCAACAAAATGATTTAAATCATGTAGATGAAATGAGAATTTCTTACATTTTGAAAGTAACTACAGTTCTTTCAACCATTTTGCACAAACGGAAAAGAGGAGGGGTGGGTGCGTAGACATTACACTTTCAGGTACCGGACATTACACTTCCCGTGTCAAACTATAAAAACGGACTTCAAAGGTATATTGTGTATGCCCTTGCTTGTTTGATTTAGTTCTGATTTTAATAATTCTTTATTTTTGTTCATTTGAGAGTCCATACTTACTTTAACTATTACAAGTAAAAGTTTGAATTTCGCCCACAATTAGTACATGCAAATTGCAATATAATTATAAGAACATTGAAAGTATACGAATAATACATTTAAACAAGATATGTTGAAACATACTGAAAAATAACGCTTTAAAACCTTTCCTCCATAAATACTTATTTGCAAACAGAATAACCCAGATCAGATTGCTCCTGTAGAAGCTATCTTATCAGGGTCTATTCTGTTTGCTTATGGAACAAAATAAATCTGATTCTATAGTTTCTACTTACTCATTCATGTGTCAATATGCCATTTTAAAAATTAATATAATTAATAGTCATGATGCCACCATTTCTTACGTTCAAGCAGTTTTAGTCCAGATCAGATTCTTAATTTTTTTTAGACTGATTAGAATTAACACTGTTAGACCCTACACTGTGCTTAAGCTGTGTTCAGAATATATTTTAGATATATACCTCAGATATCAAATCAAATTAAAGTTTAATGTGTTTAACCCTTACAAAATTAAGGAAACCAGTTTATAAGACATCTGCTAATTTTGTTGACCTTAACGAATTTTTTCCTAGAGGTTTCTCATCAGCGTCTGCATTATTTGTTTTGCAAACATTTTTCTGTTGTATCACTCTAGATCAAAATTAAATTATTTCAGTTAGAAATTTGATAACTTCATTAAATTTTGAAAAAATGGCCTTCAAGACATAGATCTTTTCTTGCGAATTTCAGTGACTAAATAAAAAGGTATGGATCCAGATAAGACGTTTGTTTTATTAAGTGTGTGTGTGTTGGGGTGTGTGGGTGGGTGTGGGTGGGTGGGTGTGTGGGGGTGGGGTGTGTGTGTGTGCGTGCGTGCGTGCGTGTGGTTGTGTGTATGTTGATGTTTTGGTGTTGGTTGCGTTTTGTGTATGTTTTTTCTTGATTGTCTTTATTACTTTTTCATTTAATTCCAGAAGTAAAACGAAATAGTTCTATAGCTAGATACCAAGCATGCCTAGTTTCCGTTTATAAGTTGGTCACATACACATTCTGAAAGGAGATCATTCGAAAACAAAAGCAGTAATGCAAAAAGAGAAAATTGCAGACTCGGTTTTATCGAGTCTGTTCATGAGCAGTTATTAAAAGCGCAACACTATTCAAGCTCCCCTAGCACCAGCTGAAGCAGTATTCAAATTTCAAAACTAAAAACATCGAAACTAATGACCCCGAAGGACCAAAAGATATTACAACACCGAGAAAGAAGTGCAGGGCAACTTTTTACGGACGCCACACAAGCACTTAAAACATACTCTTGTGAATTACATCCGTTCTGAAAGTAGTAGAGCTTTCGTAAACAAAAACAGCAATGCAAAACGAAAAAATTGCAGACTCGGACTGTGACACAAGTGTGAGGTTAGGACGTCCGTAAACCGGTTTAAATCCACATTGGTGGTTTGCAACTGCGGTACTCTCTTTGTCACACTTATTTTTATGTGTGTCTTATGTATGTTTTGCTCTCGGGGAATCACCTCCCTTCAGAATTTATAATCGTCACAACAGCCGGTGTTAAGTGCTTGTGTGGTGGCCGTAAAATGTCGCACCGTACTTCATTCTCAGTGTTGTTATACCTTCTGATCCTTCGAGATCATGAATTTCAGTACGTCTTGTTCTGAAAATTGAACACCGCTTAAGCCGGTGCTAGGGGGCGTGAGCAGTGTTGCACTTTCAATTATTATTCATGAACCGACTCAATAAAACCGAATCTGCAATTTTCTCTTTTTGTGTTGCAATTTTTGCTCTCGGGGGATCACATTCCTTCAGAATTTCTACTTGTACGTTTGTTAGTGTTTGACTTTTTCTTTTCATCGGTTTGTATGTTTGTGCGCGCGGTTGTGTGTGTCTCAACTTATTTTCTATAGGCTTTTTGGTAATGGTTGCCTCTTGTGTGTGGCTTTTCCTGCTTGACCGTACTACTTTTTTTTTATTTCTTGTGTCTATTCATGAACAGTATAATAAATAAGCGGTATTCAATTTTCAAACCTAATTACATCGAAACTAATAATGCTGAAGGACCAGAAAATATAAGTCCACTGCGAATGAAGTACGGGGTTACTTTTTACGGCCTCCACACAAACACTTAACACCTGTTGTTTTGAAAGTACATAAGTGCTGAAAGTAGGGGAGGTTTCAGTTATTAAAAAAACGAAAATCAAAGCCTGGCACATGTACATATGCATATCTTACTTTGAATAAAAACAATATAATACTCACGTACAATTGCCCCTGCTGTGTAATTCCTTTCATAAAGTTAGAAGGTATACATCGTCTGAAACTGTCAATCATTACCTATTGCTAGATATGTGACACGACACTGAATTTATACTCTCAACCTCTCAGTGCATCACGGGTACTATTATACAGCGGTGAACCACAGGTAATATCATGCTAGCTGCATGGTCATGGTCTGATGCGACAACAACACAGCATATCATAATAATAATGTCACGGATAGCAATATGCGTTTCTGTGAAAAGGTACCTTGTAAAAAAATGACGAAGACTTAATATACACGATGAACTTTATACACAAATACTCAGGAGTACTTCGAGAAACTATTCGATGACACTTGTTTTACTGTTTTTACAGTTTATTTGAATAATGTCTTGTCTAGACATTGTTACCTATGTGTGATGCTGCCTGGAGAGAAAATTTACTTTACATTTTCACATGGGTGAAGGTGGAATAAGAGTGAAGTTGGGTACCCTCATAAAAAAACAGACGTCAGGCAAGAACTTTGAAAATGACAGCCACTGCACAGCTATACCAGGGACACAAATGAAATTCGCTCTCGTACACGGCTTTCATTGACTGATTCTTACTTGTTCCACACCTACATCATTCAGGGCACTGCGATACTAAAACGTTCATATAGTGCTAAAACATGAAGGAACTCCACAAATATATATTCACAACAAACGAAAGGCGCTCATACGGCGCTCATACATACATCATACACATTTACCATACAAATACACATTGCAGGTATCCGTGCATGCTTGAACCTGGTTTAAGCTCCCAGTAGCCCTTTGTAGCCACTGGCCGTTCCATGGCAGTACTGCTTCTTTCACTCTATGGTGACCTTCGCTTTGATATGGTAAATGACAAGAGCTACAGATAACGGTACGTACCCAAATACTAAATACCATATACTGTGACCACTTTTTAGAATCGTCTCTTTCAGACGATTCTAAAGAGTGGTCACAATATAGGGTTTGGTGGAGAAATAGAGCAAGTATTGTTGAAAATGTTTAAATTTCCGCATCTTATCTGGAGCTCTGTTAAAATGGCTTATGCCTTTGTGTGCGTTTCGTCGCTGCTGCTTCCAGTTTAATGATGTTTGGGCGTTGCCTTTAATGTGTTGCGCTCCCTGTAGGACTGTTTTCCCCCAAATACATACTACTGAGGAGACGAAACATTGACACATGTGCAACGTCAATAAAGTGCAATGCAAATTTACCTCACGTTTGGGGTCAAACTGATTGCAGTCTGTATTTATTTAAGCAGTAGCTAGTTTATATTGACAACATAAAGCAAATAAATGTCATAAGGTTTCTACATACTACGTATTCAAGATCCAGATTTAAAAGCATCTCGTTCGTTATGTAACTATAATGTATTGTTTCTGCACTGACTAAACTTATTTTGTTCAGTAAAGAAAAGCTCAAAGCTCGTATAAGGCTCTCAGAAGGTAAATTACTTCAACACGGATCAGACATCAGTGTGGACTGGTATGGTAACATGATTCTAACTGACAAGAATGCAACTCCTTGTAGATGACCTGAATACTGTTAAAAATTCTGAAGGGAGGTGATCGCCCGAGAGCAAAAATTGCAACACAAAAGATAAATTTGCAGACTCGGTTTTATTGAGTCCATTCATGAACAGTAATTGAAAGTGCAACACTACTCACGACCTCTAGCACCGGCTTAAAGGTCAAGTAAACAGATTGGGGTTTCGTCAAATTCCGATAGTATACAGTATACACCAATCCTTAGAAAATTCTTACCGTTTTTATCTAGTTTTGATTTAAATCGAGTTTTTATTGTACCGCGAACTGTGCATTTTGAAAATCGATACATGATTATCTCCCTAGCGTGACGTAACTTGTGATGCTCGCCAGTCAGGGATCCCATTGATAGGGAGGAATGTACACAGAAACTTAACCTTTTCCTTTAAATTAACGCCTCTGCAAACAAACCAGATCCAGAGCAGAGCCTACAGGAACCGTCTAATTATGGTTTGTTCTGTTTGCTTACAAAATTAGATCATATAGACTCCTAAGTGTCTATAAATACCCAAATTATTTTCACACTTTTCCAGACATTACGTCCATGGATTAGTCATAGAAAGTGACACTTCATCGAGAAGGGGAAACTATTTAGAGGGTGTGATGTTTATTTTAGGTGTGAAATATAATGATACTTAATATTAAACACATATTTTTTAATTTTGTTAATCTTAACACTGCTCTTGCTTTTTACCCCTTCCCTGTTGTATAATTACATATAGCTTCACTGTGTACACGTATTTCGCTGTGCAATCACTGCTGTAAATCAACTTGTAGATAGTGCAGACCCTGATGAGACAGCCCCTGCAGGTTTTCCTTATTTACAGGTAGTTATATTGATGTGAATAGCAAGCGAATGGTAAAAACTTACTTTACCTGTCAGTGAATTTACACTATTCATGAACTATAATTTTAAAAGAGGAAGAGGTTAGGACCAAGACCATTAGTGTAGATTCAGATCAGAGGGACCATTTGGGTCCCGCCCATGCGTTGGGTATAAACAACTTTTAGACAGAATCAGACAACTTTAGATGAATTTCATATTTAGGCAAGGTGGTGCAGATGAAATGGGACGTTCTCGTCAAGTAACATAGTACTATGTATAAATGTACGTACTTTAGAAAAAAATTCTACCGAAATACAGAAAAATAGAAAATTATTTATTTTACTATAATATTTGCAATACCAAAATGATGTATTGCTTTCAGAAAATGGAGTAAAGGTTGAAATACCAAAATATGTATTTTATTGGGAAAATGAGAAAAAGGTGGATCTTGATAATAAATGGTTGTCAGTCTTGAAGAATGACTTTTTTATTAATATATTCATGTTTCTAAAGCTTGTGAATTATGTTTAAATGAATGGACCCACTACAAATAAAAATGTCTATAAAAAAATATGGTCAACACATTAAAACTGTTACATGTACTACATTTTTCTGTATCATAATTTTACCGTATACTCGTATGTGCAATTTAATTATGGTTTTTATTATATGGAAACAACAGTAAACATAGCCATTAGAATTTCTCTATGCATGTATGAATGAATGTGTTAAATGGCCTTAGGCCATATTGTACTAAGATTCAACAATAATATATTACACACGAAATGTCCCATGCAGGGTCATTCTCTAGATGTCAATTATCATAGTGGCCCTTTGTCAAATACCCAACAGGGAACAATGATTATTGCAAGGCCATAAAACCCGCTTCCTGTATATAACGTATTGTTGCATTCCTTTATGTAGCTGTAGTGACTTGTCAAAAGAATTTATCATTGCAGTCATGGTGCCTCAAAGTTAGTTTTGGGCATAATATGTAGGTAATAATCAGTAAAACTATAAAATGCATCCAATGAACAATTCCGTAAATTACAGTAATCCAGAATGACGTTTTTCCTATGGATTTATGGTCAAAATTGTCCATGTTCCAAAATTGCAAAAGGATCATATTTATGATAAACTATTTCCCTGATGAAAAAATATGTGTGAGTAAATCACTTCACGAATATAAACCCTTCATTCCACGTGCCTGTTTATGCCAATGCAAACATAGTAGACCCAGATCTAACGTATTGAAACAAATTTACAAGCAGAGCAAATCCAGATCAGACAGCTTCTGTTGTAGCTCCCTGATCAGGTTCTTGTCGATTTGCTTATGAATATACCGGTAGGTCTGGTTGTACAAATACTGCCATAGCCTGTGCTTATATATCATTAACTCTCCATGAAATCATTATTTCTTACACGAATATTCATGGAGAAGATCTAAAGGCTTTTTTTCACATTGTTAACTTTTCAAATAGTTCATTGGCGCTGACAGGTCAATTTGGATTAGATCAACAAAATTTCATACGCAAACAGAGCAGAACCTGATCAGACAGCTCTTACAGGAACTGTCCGATCTGGATCTACTCTATTTGCAAACGCGCGTGAAGCCGTTTATATAAGAAGAAAAGGATTGGGAAATTGATTTTAAAGCAAATTAGGTGTCTGCTGCCAACAGTGCTAAATCGTGTTTATTAATAATTTTTTCTCTTAAGAATATTTATTAAAGATTTCATGACCTCATGACTATTCATTACAGGGATTACAGAGACGCTAGACAACCCTGATCGAATCCAAAGAAATAAGTCTTCGGACTAAGCAATCAGAGCATATCCTGATCAGACAGTTCCTGTGTCATTTGAGTTTACGCTGTTAACAAAACGTTTGCTTGGAATAATTTTCCACGAAGAAAAGGCCCATTAACCTACAGTGCTAGACCTAAGTCACATTTATAACAGAATGTAGCATATCATTTTTTATAATTGTAGACCCAAGTCATCCACTGCATCTCTAGTATAAATTTCGCGGAAAACAGCCAACGAGACAAAATGTAAACCATATCACATTTTCTTGAACTTCTCGTATTTTTGTAATTTAAATAATCCTATTTAGTCTTTGTCGGATTAGGAGCTACACCCATAGGGAGGAATACACCCATAGGCAGCACAAATTACCATGTTAGCACTCAAAACGAAGCAGAAGTACATTACATGCGATTCTTTTCTATACGATATCTAGTTCGAGATTTATAGCGAATGTCACAAGTGACGTCATCACAAGGGAGATAAGCGAACGACCAAAATCAGCCAGTGCTTATTTATCAGTGATATATGACAGCTGCAATGTGCGATATTACTGTGTTGTTTGTGTTTTCGAAACTACGTCGTACAAGGTACCTATTTGTCAAATATTTACGAAAAAGTGTTCTGCTTGTTTACTTGACCTTTAAGTGGTATTTTCAGAACAAGAAGTACTGAAATTCATGATCTCGAAGGATCAGAAGGTGTAACAACACTGAGAATGGAGTACGGGGAGAATGAAACTTCTTTTACAACCAATGACTCCATCTTGACGAAATTGGTATATGTTTTAACCCTTTACTCCATGAAATGGAGTCGTAAATATTTATTAGATTTTTACTTTATAAAAGTCTGGCCGAGGTAGAATCTTTAGAATCAGATCTATACAATTCCATCAGAAGACACTGGTCAAACAGTTCCTACCCTTACCCGTTGTAAAAAAATCCGTGTCTGTTCAAATATATACCTGAAACAATCTTGGCGACTTTTAAAAATGTTTGAGAAACCATTGACCAAGTGAAAAACCAGCATTGCCCTGCACTGAAACACTAAGTGACACAGCATCTCACATCGATGCAAAGCGATCAGCAGGTGGTGCTTTGCAGCGGAAGAGTTATTCCTTTCATTGCTGAATTTTCAGGGTAGAATATATAGAGTCAACTCAGTATGAAAGCTTTAAACCATTACTTTTGTTTCTCACATAACTTCCCTTATAAATCTCCGGGATAAAACAACGGGTTAAGATTCTCTTCAGGAACACGTGTAAGAACACTTTAGAAATAAAGTTCACGTCATACGTCATATATGACGTCAAACTGGGGAAACCCGGTGTTTGCATGGCGTTAAAAGGGCAAAACTAGATCTAGATCTACACTGTTTGGTTATATGAGAAAAAGATTCTGATGCTCGGTGTCTTTTAAGATCACATGTTCCTAAATTCACCACGAAAATATTATTAAGCTCGCAAAAGGCTCGCTTGATAACATTTTCTAAGGCTCGTGTAGGAACATGTGACCTTAAAAGACAACTCGCAACAGATCCTCTATTATTGTGCCATCTTTCTAGAAAGTGTACGTTTGATTTTTGTGTTATTTTCTAGATTGTGTACGTCTGATGCCCCCTCTCTCTCTCTCTCTCTCTCTCTCTCTCTCTCTCTCTCTCTGGGTCTACACTGTTTTCAAAATGGCAGTTCATACGTGTCCGGGTGAGAAATGATAAAGAAAAGAGGTTATTGTCTCCCATCCACCCCTTGCACCCTCACTTACACATTGCGGCATATGTCACATTTCCGTACATGAGAACTCGACGGACAAAATGCGTGACGGACAGACAGACGGACAAACAACTCTAACAAAACAATATGTAAAGAGAAATAACCAAACTGTTGCTACCTTAGTAATTGACTTGATGAATTATTCTTCCTCTCATTATGCGCTTTCCACACCACGTTTTTGGGAAAAAACAGGTAACAGTTAAAGTATGGCCCTTACGCATAACACTTCCTTTCATCATGCTCTTTCCATAAATGAAATGTCATTCCAATAGCATCAGTAGAACGGGATTATTGATCGGACAAAAATGTAACAAAGGGCAATAACTCAAAAGGTATTGAAGCCAGAGTTATGGCCCTTATTCACGACACTTTCTTTCATCATGCTCATTCCATGTATGAAGTTTCAATCCAATTGCATGAGCCATATAGGAGCTATCTCCCAGACAAAAAAAAGATTTTTACAAGGGGCAATAATTGCAATATTAATGAGTTATCGACCTTGGGCATGACACTTCCTCTCATTATGCTCCTTCCATATATGAAGTTTCAATAAACTGGCATCAGATATATTGAAGATATCGTCCGGACAAGAAAGTGTGATTGAGAGACGGATATAGACAGAAAGACGGACAGAAGAAATGACAGACAACTCTCACAAAAACAATATGTCTCCCCTATATAACTATGGGGGATGGGCATAAAATAAACTAAAATTGAACTGTTATACCCGAGTCGTCCCTATATATGAACTCTTAGTAGACGCGAGCGATAAAACCAATCAACTAAAGAGCTGACTATTTATTGCCTATACATAACGAAGTGTTAAAACTGAGGTGTTTATCAAACATGAAAACTAGATAGGTGCACATGTGCGTTAGTTATACCGACACGCTGTGCAGTTAATCACAAAATGATATATGGCACACTCAGACAGTGGTGAGCCTTTTTGTTTCATATACTTCTGCGAAGAATACTCTGTCAGAGATATATCAACTTACAAACACGAACTCTGTGTGAGATGTGCACGTAACCCTTTCCCTCATATAAACGTGTTTTCACGCATTTGCAAACAGAGTAGACCCAGATCCTAGAGGAGCCTTCTGATCAGGGTCCACTCTGTTTGCTTATATAATCTGATAGATCTGTTTCTTCATTTTCTAAATCGGCTACAATGTACCACCTTCCATAATTCATTATACCTATGTTTTCCGTGAATATTCAGTAGATACTGGAATTTGTAATAAACATAGAACAGGGAAAGGGTTAAATAGTACTATATCATCATTTGATACCTTGTGACACCTTTGCTAACAGAGTAAACTCGGATCAGACGGCCCATGTGAGCTGCTCTGTTTGCTCATAGAGCTATCATAGGACTGATGCTAAAGTTTCTGGCAATGACAACAGGTCCTTTGGTTGAGTAGTTGGTATCGTTATAACAATTAAATATTCATAAAGTGACAAATTATTGCATAATTATTCCTGATGTGAAGGATTTGTAGCGTGATAATCAACGGAGAAAATTCGTCATTTGCAAACAGTATAGACCCAGCCATAGGATTCATAGAGGAGCCCTCTGATCTGAGTCTGTCCTGTTTGTTATTCAGACTTCTCTAGCAAATGTGATACTGAGTGGCCACTCAAACACTGTCATACTATTCCATTATGACAATTCGGGACAGGAAGGTTTAATTTGGGTTTGGTATCGCGTCAATGTCTTCTGCTACTCTCTAACGTTTTGATAATTGCGGATGATCAATGTACAGTATCATGTACCTATCATTAGTGATCTTTAAGACACATGGCAGCTTAATGCAGGGTGAAATTCATGTATAAAGTTCCTCAGGGAGCTTTCTGCATAACGTCCATCCTGCATTAAGCAGCCACCTGCCTAAATCTAAAAACTTATTCTATAAAAACTTTTCGAAGTTTTACCACAAAACCGAATAAAGTTCAAACATACAAACATTGTAAGTAAAACATTTTCTAGAGAAAATATATAATTTATTGCCTGTGATTCTATACACGCATTCTGTACCAATGACAGTATAGATAAAATATCCTTTGTGAACCTGTTCAGAGTTTTTTTATTCAATCGTCTTTCTGTTAGACAATGTGTGTGTTTGCTTCAGTAATTATGTATATCAGCAAGTCATTGGTATTTACATAGGAACCAACCCCGCACCTCTATTTGTTTTTGTATTGCTATGAGCGGGAGTTTATGCTTAATATTAAAATTGATTCACAGGCAGATATCATCAGTGCTTTTAATAAAACATCACGTTATTTAGACGACATATTTAATATTGCTATACCGTTCTTAGATTCTATGATAATCTAAATCTACCTTATATAGCTCAAGTTCAATAGTTCCGATATATCTTTCGTTTTGGATTTCATTTGTCTATAAGCGATGGAGATATTTCTTCTGGAGCTTATGACAAAGTGATGACCATGATTTAAACGCAGAACTGTTTTTAACTATCCCTATTTAGATGGAAATGTTCCCCGTGTCACTTGTTATAGAGTGTACGTTTCTCAGCTTATTTATTTTCTAGGGCTTGTTCTTTTGTTAATGGTTTGAAGAATTGCAATCTTATCATCACTGGAAATCTGCTAAAACATGTACATGTATACAAATATAAAACCATTCGACAGACAATTTTCAAAATTTATATTAGTATCTGTTATTAGCTTTGAAAATTGAATACTGCTCAAGTCGGTGCTAGGGGACGCGAGTAGTATTGCACGTTTAATGACTACACATGAAACGACTCAATAAAACTGAGTCTGCAACCTTCTCTATTCGCATTGAGCAACTGTAATTTAGGTTTTTATTAAAAATATAAATTTTATATAGGTTATACAAATCCGGAGTTAACCCTTCGCCTGCTGAATTTTAAAACACATTTCTCCTTCTTTACCGATGCCCTGTTGTATAATTACATATATCTTCACTGTGTACAAGTATTTCGCTGTGCAATCACTGCTGTGGAGTGCACTGGTTGCACAATCAACTTGTAAATAGTGCAGACCCTGATGAGACGGCTCCTGCAGGAGCTATCTCATCTGGGTCTTCACTATTTACAGGTAGGAATATTGACGTGAATAGCAAGCGATGGGTTATATGTCAGTGTAATACTTACTCGGAACACACGTTGTCAATGACGGAATGCGGAATGCGTTTCTGCTAGGTATACAACAAATCACGTTACAATCCGATTTCGTATAAAAGGCAACGCCATATGGTCGACGCAGAAATTTTCACCGATGAAAAACGCATGTCCAGAGCCTTATGACGTTACATACCGCCTTGGGTCATGACTATTCATGCCTCCTTTCTGGAATTTCCAACAGATCATAATGATTTGTGACATTGATAACTTCAGGTAGCAACACTGCCATTTTCGACTAACACTAGAACAATACACAAAACTAATCGACAGATTACTGACTTCACATAACGGAAAGTAAGAACTAAATGAAAGAAGTATTTAAAACATATCTTATTTACCACTTTTATATTTCTAATAAAGTAAATGAGCGCCAAAAAAAGAACAAAAAATATGCGCGCGACTTAGGCACATAAGCGTACTATATATATATCTGGTGGGTGGGGTAATTTTGCTTGACGATTTAACCCTTTGCTTAGTTATACGTGATATTCCTTCAATTTATACACACTATTCAGGTTTCGGTTAGAATATAGACAGAAACTATCTTTACAATATCAATACGGCCTCATACGTGTACAAGATACAAGAAAAGTCGGATATACATGTAGATAACAAGGCTCATTAATTATTTAAAATAAAAAATAAAAACATCCAATTTGTGAACAATTTAAAGTGTCACGCAAGACATAAACAGAACAATAAAAGAAGCAAAATATTAAAAGAAAACCAAATTAAAACGAATTAGATAAAGCGTGGTCAAGCACGTTAAAAGTTTTGTAAAACATATCATTGCAAAGGGGTGTAATTTTGGTTTGCAAACTTTATAATTAAGCCACAATCGCCTCCCTTCCCAAAGGGGAACCTGGAGCTGGTAGTGGCGAGAAGCATGGACCTGGTGACTGACGGGGCTGCTCTTACTACTAGGTAGGTAACCACTAGATGATCCATATTTCTGTTATGCCTTATTATAAATGTAGAGACTTATTATGCTTATTATATAAATGTAAAAGGAAAGAGAACACTTTTATATAGTTTAATTTATAATGGGAAATGTTTTTGACGTGAAAATCTTTATAGATAAAATAATATAAACTTAAACCGTATTTTCTAGGAGCAAAACATTGCAAGGGGAATGGCATAATATATTAAATGAATCACTCCCTTGTTAAATATTCATGTAAGAAATAATAACATCATTGTAGAACATTCGATATCTGCCGAACAGAGTTAGCCCAAACAGTGAGATAATTTCGACTATGTGAGTAGCAATTGTCGTAAACTCACAAGTCAAAACTCTTCGCCCTGTCAGTGTTAACACTTCGCTTGCTATTCACGTCAATATACCTACCTGTAAATAGTGAAGACCCAGATGAGACAGCTCCTGCAGGAGCTGTCTCATCAGGGTCTGCACTATTTACAGATTGACTGTGCAACCAGTGCACTCCACAGCAGTGATTGCACAGCGCAATACATGCACACAAGGAGGGTATATGTAATTCTGCAACAGGACATGGGTAAAGAAGGAGAAATGTATTTTAAAATTCAGCAAGAGAAGGGTTAAGTATTCATAAAAGACATAATGCCATTATGGGTAAAAACGGTATATGTACAAAGGCATTTTGAAACTGTAAAGTCTGAATTCGCAATTTATCTACAAATTGAATAGTCCCTGGTCAGACAGTCTGTACAGAGCCGTCTGATGCTGGCTGGGTCTATTCTGTCTGCAAAGGCGCAAAAACATGTTTATTAGAGGGAAAGAGCTAATTAATGCATTACACTGTTTCAATCTTCTGCTGCATTGGAAATATATTTCTAGTTATTTTATATACCAGATCTCAATGTCTTACTGTCAGGCTCCTGATCAAGTCCAAGTGAGTTGGCATGCTTATTTTATCCAAACTGTTTTTATAACTTGCTAATATTCTCTTTATCTGATCTGGATGCAATCATTTTAAACTCTAAACTGCAGTTGACAAAAGAAGAGTTAAATATTATGTTGTATGTAATGTGAATTTCAGTTTCAAGTTTGCTAGGGGGAGTGAGTAGTGTTTTACTTTTAATTACTACTTATGAACATACTAAATAAAACCTAGTCTGCAATTGTCTCTTTTCGCATTGTTGCTTTTGCTTTCGAGGAATCACACCCACTTTCAGGATATATTTACTTCAGAACAGCAAGGTCTTAAGTGCTGATGTGACAGCCGTAAAAAGTCGCCCAGTACTTCATTCTCACTGTTATATTTTCTGGTCCATCGGGATCGTTAGTTTTGATGTTATTAGTTTATAAAATTGAATACTGCTTAAGCCGGTGCTAGGGGGCGTGAGTAGTGTTGAACTTGTAATTGCTACTCATGAACATACTCAATAAAACCGAGTCTGCAATTTTCTCTTTTCACTTTGTTACTTTTGCTTTGGCGGGATCACCCACTTTCAGGATATATTTGCATACAGCTGTCTTTAGGACCATAGCTTCATTAAAGTTGCCAATTCACACAAACAAACCAGAGCTTAGTATTAGAGGCATATTAACCACATCTGAATGTATTACATTTCTCTACCAAACCCAATATTGTGACAACTCATAAGAATAACCTCTGGGGATTCCAATCGGTACCACAAAATCGATGTTTGCTGAGAAATAAACGTTATAGAAGATAAATCCTGCATATTATTTAACCTCTTAAATTCTGTTCGAAATAGTTGTAAATACACTTTCAGTGAAGGCTGCAAGTTACACCTCACTTGGATTTTAGAACATTGAGATGTGAACCGTTTCATGAATGGTATTGGGCATATTATTTCAAATACAAACAGTTTGGATCCAGCACAAAGGACGATGGACATGTTGGTTCAATTTCATCAAAATTCTGTTCCAAATAGTTGTAAATACACTTTCAGTGAAGGCTGCAAGTTACAAGTAAACTATTTAACCCTTTCGGTGCATGCTACTTGTTTATAAGACATCTGCTAATTGTGTTGACCCTGATGATTAGATTCTTAGAGATAATTCCATCCATTTCACCGGGCTCTGCATTGCAATGTTTATTTTGTGCACCTGTAGCGGCCGTAAAAAGTCGTCCGTACTTCATTCTCGTTTTAAGCTATTTAAGATAGCTTATAAATATGCAACTGAAACATAATGAGAGATGAACAATGCTTTACCTTTCTCTTGATACAACTTCATTGGCGAAAACATGTACAATGCTTTTTTGTTTGTTTCGTTTTTTAAAAGAATGATCCATTTTCTGTGCACCAGGTCATAAGTAAACAAAGCAGACCACGGTCAGTCTGCACTCTTTGCAATGGCGTAAAATGTCATATTTGTGGAGTAAACTGTTAAATCAACGATTTGAATATTCGGTTGGTATCATTTGTATGAGTTGTATTATGACAAACCGGTCACTGACCGTTCCAAGGCGGTACTTCCATCTTCCCTTATTGTTTACTTGTTATGTCTTTGAGCGTCTCTTTGTGTCTTTTATATACATGTACATTTACTGGTTTTCGTCGTTGTACTGTTCGGGTCGTTGTGTGTTTTGTATGCGGTGTTTCCTGCATGACTCATACCTGTCCTTTTATGAGTTTTTATTGTATGATAAGCCTTTTAAGATTTCAGTGATAAACGTTATACGTCTATCATTTATGTATGGTATCCACTTGCCAATAAATTACTATCGTAGAAGTGCATGTGAAAAACCAAATTGGACTGAAACCATTGTGATATAAGACCCTGTATTAAGTTTCTATCTGCTGTTATTGACTAATCTCCTATATATATACTCAATAGGCCTTAATTATAGTGAGGCTATACTACCCTGCACTAAATTACCACTTGCTGCTATAGACCCCATTCAATATATACCCATTATGCATTTGCTTTAGACAGGTTCCCACTCTTTAGTCCTGTTGTTATATACACAACATGGGTTCGCTATAGACAGATTCTACTCTTTTGTACTGCATTAAGCTGCCACCTGCTGTTATAGACTTCAGTTCCAATATAAACGTATGTGTTCGCGTTAGGGAGGCTTATCGTCCTGCATTCAGCTAGCGCTTGCTGTTATAGACTTCACTTCCAATATAAACGTATGTGTTCGCGTTAGGGAGGCTTATCATCCTGCATTCAGCTAGCGCTTGCTGTTATAGACTTCACTTCCAATATAAACGTATGTGTTCGCGTTAGGGAGGCTTATCATCCTGCATTCAGCTACCGCTTGTTGTTATAGACTCTACTCCCATATATACTACTATATCGTCCTGCATTAAGCTAGCACCTGCAGTTAATAGACTCCACTCCGCTATATACTCACCAATGTGTTCGCTGCTTGACGGTTCTACTATATCGCCCTGCATTAAGCTACCACCTGCAGTTAATAGACTCCACTCCGCTATATACTCACCCATGTGTTCGCTGCAGGACGGTTCTACTATATCGCCCTGCATTAAGCTAGCACCTGCTGTTTATAGACCAGACTCAAATATATACATTTAATGTGGTCGCTATAAGCTTGTTCTAGTGTGTGTAAATTTCATTATTGATATGAGTTGTTGTATGGTTATTCCAGGTTATTTGCATAAGACCTACAAATCAAAGCGTTCTAGACGCTGTAGTATTCTTTGCATGGTATCAATCTGATGTCGAATAAGTTCGCTTTGGCATGGAATTGCGTATCTATATGGGAAGGCATTAACAATCTATCCAGTTGATGATATAGTTGCATCTGACACTTCAGCCGTTTCCCACTATGCTTATCATCACACTGACCACTCGCATTTATGGGCGTGATTACCCAATCGCTTGCATAAGGTCATCTTTATTCATTGAGTATTTTCATTCATGTTATGATCACGTGATTAGGGTTTCGGCTTTTGCCGAAATCCTTATAAAATGGATTGCGATTCAAACTATGGCGGAAAACCCTATTGCACGAGCGCTACCTAGCGGGAATCCCCCTAAGAGAATACGCGCATGTGCAGTGCTTGGCTTACAATCCGGTTCCGGAATCTTACAAAATATTTATAATGAAATATGGAAGGTGGATCCATTAGCAAACAGAGCAGACCCTGAATCTATGGGAGCGAGCTGTCTGATCTGGGTCGAATCTATTTGCAGATGCATATAAACAAGTTTATATGGGGAAATTAAGGGTTAAATAGACTTCTTCTGTTCTTTACGTCCTTTACAGTATAAAGGTTACAGCGCACTGGTGGTCAGTAGTGCAGGGCAACTGTTACATCATGCTAAAATCTCTAGAGGTCATACGCTTAACTCTTTGCACGCTAGCGGCGAAACTGTGATTACCTATGCAAACAGTTTGGATCCAGATGAGAGGCCACATAATTCTGCGTCTCATCAGGATCCAAACTGTTTGTCATCTTGATCATATTTTTGCATAAAATGAAAGAAAGTTTATTGAAGAATTGAAGCAGATGTCAATTGTTGCAAACGAAACATCACTCAGCATTATAAGGAATAAGCAAGCTGTAGAGATCTGTAATATCGTCTGCTTCAGGTTTGTCATCATTTGAATTTCTAAAAGATCAGTTTTAGGCATTTTGACCAAAGGCAAAATTGTCACAAGTTGTAAACAGTTTAGATTTTGGTCAGACGGTTACTTGGTATTAGATCTGAATCCAAACAGGGTGTCCCACTTTGCCAGCCTTTATTGTTTAAGTAGCTTGGATGGTAGTATTAACAATTACTATTAAAAGGAAACAAGGGTTTTTGTATCCTTTATATCATTAAAAAATCATTAAAATGAAAAAAGGAGAAATTCAAACAAAATGAGACAAAGCACTTTCTTATCTTTTAATTTATATACATTTCATCATTTATTGATTTACGTGTCAGGCTTATAGTATCTTATAGTATCTTATAGTAATGTATGTAATTTATTTCTAATTCATATCATTTATTTCTATGACGCCGGTTACTGATCAGGGTCTGTAGTGTTTACTAAAGCACTAACTGTAATTTGCATGTATGACTATAATTTATTTTTAATTATATCCTTTATTGATATACTTGTTACATGTATGATGCTGCAAATAGCAAAGACCCTGGCCAGTTGTGGTAACTGATCGGGGTATGTATTGTTTGCAGCACAGACTCACAAATTGACCCTGAACAGACTCACACTCGCAGTCTCCTCAGGAAGAAGTAAGAAAATACAACACAATCACACAAAAAGACAAGGTATAGGCATGGATAAACTATTAAGGGTCATTTCTGTTTGCAAAAGCACAGAAAGGCTTATTTTGCTCAGACAAATTGTACCCGATATGGAACCCTGAAATCGTCTTCACTATATGATATAAAGTGAAACAATATTATGTGTCTAACAACCCATATACCAATGGGAGGTTTTACTTCAAATTTTCACCCATGATAAGCTGTCAACCTTAATGTGAAGATTTTCTTAAAGAATGTAATTATTGCTCTGACCATTTTACCAGAGTTATGGGACTCTGAAATTTTCTTCACTGTATAACACATAGTCAAAAGTGCTTGATATAGAGACACTATTGTTAGGGGGAGTGGTGCATCAGAAACAATTTTCTATTTAATTTTATTTTCCCTGTTGTATCCTGCCATGCTAAGTTGAAATATATTTGTTACTTTATAATTTGTCATATTGTTAATATCACCCCACAGTATATTTGGCAATTATTGTGTAGGGTATTTAGAATCATAAGGAATATGTCTAAAATTGGCGGAAGTGTATATATGGATAAGTGAATGATGCTTGCTAATTACTGTTATGGTCCACCAGATAGTAGCAGAAGTATGACCCTTACTTTCAAATAATGCAGTGATGGCTCTATAATACATTAAACATCAATTTTGGCTCTATTGGCACAAAGTGGCAAGTTGAGCTATTGGAATCGCACTGTGTGTGACATGTTCATAAAACAATTCTTTAAATGTCTTCCAAACTACTGACATGATTTTCAGAAAAATCCACAGCAAACAATCAATATAATAAATATATATTATGTCCGAAACCTTCAGTACTGTCAGTACTTTGATTTCTTCATGTTACTGATATTTGTATATCCGTGCGCCCTTCTTACACATTGCTATATTTTGTCGGTTTTGTTGATTTTTGCACATGCTAAGCCGAAGTTTATGTTAAGAGGCATTTTCATGTCAGATATGGTATACAACGATTGTTCCGGATGCCACTTTATTAAACACCCTTTGTATCCAAAGAATGCAGGTCAGTAAATTGCACTTTTTTGTGAGGCCGGCGAGGGTACCATGGGTTAGGCTGTGGAACGCCACCTTTGTATTCTATTGCTTCGCAAAGAATATAAAATCTACGAAACATCTTCCGGTGAAGTAGTTTATTCCTTTATATCTACATATATCTGTACAATGTTGTTAAGTACCGTGAAACCTCGATAGTTAAAGGTTTTACTAATGAAGAATTAAGAACTTCTTATGCAGGTGGCTGCTCGATGCAGAATGCATTAAGCTGCCAGCATTCCTGCTTTAAGGACCGATAATGATACTTGTAGTGTTTGAACGATCGAGGTTTTACTTTATATTTATCCAATAATTTGAGTTCAATAATAAGGGAGACTTTAAGGCTTTAGTTCATAACAGATGACGTGTGATAAACGAGCATATAACAACAGCGCTTGTTATCCACATAACATAGGCAGATGCAGTGTTTCTTTGTTCCCAAAAGTTCTCCCCGAAATCCTCCACACAGACGCTGATAACGGACTCACCATTCAACCCCCTTGTCCTTCTGAACTCGGCTTCCTCAAGAAACGCACCTGTTACATTGAAATATACTCTGTCGACGTGGTCAACGTACTCTTCGGGTTCAAGATCAACCTGTTTGCAAAAGTAAAACTTTGACAGGAGAGCATCGCCTTGTCTGGAAATGGTTACATCGGACTTTACACTTCTCAATATGTCTGTTCCATCCGAACGACGCAGTCTGTCAAGCTCAATGGAGTTTAACATTTCATAATTGAAATTGCCGGTATATTTGCTCACCTGTCGGTACTTGTAATACTTGTTGAAATTAGCTTTCATTCGTATTGTTTTGTCGTTGACTTTCGTTGTCCACGTTGTCTTGAGGTCTGTGTGAAACGCTGCCAAAAACTTATCGGGATCGAAATGGGCCTTATTACGCCAAACCCATATCATAAGGAAATCAACGAAAGAGCCATTGTTTACTGAACTGTAAAACTCTTTATGGTCCCATGGCTTCAAACGGTTCTTGAACATTTTAGTCTTCTCTTCAGAAAGAGTTTCTATAAAATCTAGGGGAATCATGTCATTGGGGCCTATAGGATCTAACCTTATTAAAGCCTGGAATGGACCAGCTATCCAGTCATGGCTTACGTGTATGCATTTCAAACCAATTTTCAACTGACCCTCTGGGCATCTTATGTTTCTGCATCGACCCTGAAAGTAGAGACATAGTCTAACTTGTACTGTTGTCGTTGATACTGTCATACTGTCAATATTTATATGGTTTGACTCGTACATTTTGACCAGATACTTCGAACACAAGAATCATTATCGGTCTTTAAGAAAGGCGGAAGCGTCATGCAGGGTCTTTCTACGTGACTCCTTGTGTTGCTGTTCGGGCGACTGTTTGTTCTGCACGTGGTCTTTCCTGCATGACTCATTTTTGTACTTTTTCTACTTTGCATTAACCATTCCCACGATGAAAAATTGTCAATTCTGCATTACAAAAAGTTCAACTATCAAGTATTCACCATGTCGTTTCTTAACACTTTACTCCATACATACGCCATTATACGCATTTGCAAACAGAGTAGACCCAGATCAGACGACTCCTATAGAAGCGGTTGGATCAGGATCTGCTCTATTCCCCCATGGATTATTATAGATCAGTGTCTAATTACTATGACAAAACAAATGCATGTGTCAATGTATTATAAAGAATAATCTTATTAATATTCATGGCGTCATTATTTCTCACACGAATAGTCATGGAGTAAAGGGCTAAATACAATTCTTATCTCGCTGTGGAAAAATACTGTTTGTTAATTTTTGACCCATCGGTATTTGTTCAAACTTTTGAGAAACTGTAGACTATATGTCAGCTTGGATTAACATATAAACAGTTCTGATCCTGATGAGACACCAAACCACTGGGCGTCTGTCTGGATCCAAGATGTTTTCAAATGCAACTGAAGTCGCGGATAGCTGGATAAGGGTTAAAGTTGTTCATCTCAATCTATTTTTTTAACTGAATTTATAGCTGATACTGTGAAATATATATGTGCTGTATCTATGCTATACTATCAACATATTTATGATCTGATTAAATTTCGTTTCTTAGTTTGTAATCATTTATGTGATAGAAATTTCGTTGCAAACAATAAAACCAGATAAGTCGGCCCAAGCACGAGCTGTCTGAGAAGGATCTGCTCTGTTTGCTTATGTAATTATATAAATATGATTTCACAGTTCCGTATAAATGGAAAAGTAGTAAAGTCAAGCAGGCAAAGCCACATACAAGACGCAACCACCACCAAAATACCCATAGACAGCATGACACACATACACATACACAACCACACACTCAAACGCACACTCACACACGAGATGAACACAGAAAACACCAACAGACACACAAGAACCAGAGACAAACACTCCACACATGAACAAAATCACAAGCACAAAGACGCAAGGCAAACAAAAGGAAGGGTGACAATGAGAGTACCGCCTTGGCACGGTCAGTAGCAAAACACTATGGGGGTTTAAACCGGTTTACGGACGTCCTAACTTCACACTTCTCTCAAAGTCACCCTAGGTTTACAAATAGTGTAAATAAAGGCATCCCCGCCGGACTTACCCACACCATAGACGACGGTGAACACAGCACAACATGTAAAACATAGCATATTAACTGTGACAATCCGTCAAATATGTACTCAATGACTTTGCTGAAGTCAGAGCACCTGCAGGTAAGCCGTTAAGGGCACGACAGGGAAAAAGTAATACATGAGTCTGGTAAGCTCATCCCGTATCCGAGTTTAAGAGTATACCATCATAGAGTACTACCCTCGGCCTGTCATTGCGCAAGCAAAGGGGGAAGCGTAGCTACCGACTGTAAAAGAGTCGATAACCAAACATGCAATGCGGTGCAATATAATAGGATCATAACCTTTCTTCTTAAATATCTTAATACGTTTTATAAACAAATCATGAAAATGAATATGACCCCGAATTTTCCTAGGTTTGTAGATAACATCCACATAAAAGTCTGGTTGAGAAATGCCTTGTTGCAGTAACGTCCGTAGATTGCAATCATATTTACTAATAAGTGGTAAATTTCGATAATAAAATTTAGAAAACGTTTTTTCAAGTGTGTGATATCTGTAACTTTGCTTAAGAAGTTTATCAGTTATAACTAAATTATGACTGTTAAAATCTTCAAGCAAAGAACAGGCTCGGGAAAACCGAATAAGTTGAGAAGTATAAACCCCATAAGATGTAGAACGGGGCACATCTCCATCTAGAAAAGGATAAATAACAATTATAAAATTAAACTCTTTCCTTTTATCGTATATTTTGGACGAAACCTTATCATTTGTTAATGAAAGATTCAAATCTAAAAATGAAGCTATAATGTCAGATTGACTCGCTTTATTTAAAGACAGTTCTTTTGGGTAAATTGAAAAAATCATAGTTTCAAAATAAGTATTACCCAAATTCAAAATATCGTCTAAATACCTAACTTTAAACGGACGTTTATACATTTTCATGATGTCAGTATTTGTTATATAAATATTCATGGAGTAAAGAGATAATTGCGATTACAATTCAACTAGCAGTATGTGCCTTTATTATTCACGCCCATTCATTCAGCATTGTGATATACATTTAGCCATTAAGTATTTTACTATATGTTTCAATATCCTATTTACCGTTTGTCTTCAACAAGCTCACTTTATAGGACTTGAAATGAAAATCAGTCTAACTGGGGGACGGCGAGAAAATAGTGTACAACCCTTACATAATGCAATATTTCTCTCGCTACCGACGTCTAGAAAAAAAAAATATGTGACGGAAAGACTAATTCCATTTTCATTACTTTGAACGACGACTATTTATTAGCGCTAAAATGTCATCAACATGGAGTGCACTGAGGTAAATATTTACAATCTGTGACTCACGTTTGTTCGTTCAATGAATCGATCGTCATTGCATTCAGTTTCGCCAGCATCTTTGGTGGTTCGTTTGTCATTCAGCAATTGAAGAGTGTCTGATGTAAACAATAATCTAGTCAGGGTGCCAGTATCACGGCTTCTCTCATTGATCTTGCAAATTGGATGTTTTTCTATATATTTTATAAAAAACGACGAATCGCTTTCTAGTATGCACAGGTAACAGAAGATATTGTTGTAACGAATTCTGTTCAAATATGTGAATGTAGCGTTGAGTCCCCTACACAAGGCAGCAAAATGATTATGAGTGTCGCTATAATTGTCCAAACAGTCCATGCTTTGGTCTCTAGCCATTTGTTGGCATATATGACGGCGGACATTAGCGTGTGTCGGCGGAAAGAATTTTAATTTACAATTACCACCAGACCTATTATGTAATACTGTTTCTAGCCCATCTGAAATATGTGAGTCAAAGGTAGATGCCATCGGACAACTGACTTCAACGTCCCACTTTTCTACGTCCGTTTCACCGTTGCAAGCAGCACATGCATCATTTATATATATCATCTTTGACTTGTTCGAGTATACGGGATAGATACTTCCCCAGGGTGCAGCAGCGATGGTCGAGCATGAGGTAGAGTCAGAGCATTGATCAACTACATTGTATCCATCAGTCCTTGAGGACTTTAGAGAAGAAATGTCAAGTCTTGTACAGGAAGTGTGGTATCGCTCATCAAGTCTGTACCTATCCATGGAATAACGACAGCAATTTCTCTCTAGTCCACAGTCCGGGTGACAGGAACATTCCTCACAACAAGGGGTTTGTCCTGGGGCCAAAGTAATTTCTTGAGATGCTGTGTGATTACAAACATCAGTGAAAGGGCAAAACCTATCCCAGTCGACAGGTACATCAATTGTCTCAGTTTTTGCTTCAGAAGAATCCAATGCGATGTTTAGTGCAAGGAGTATTCCATATATGCATTGTAACAAGGCATGCCATGAGGAGTCATCCATGATCTGAAATATAGATAGTACTATCAACCCTGTGCCTCATGAATACATGTATTCATGTAAGAAATGACATCATGAATATTACCTTATTGTTCTGTTATAATGACCAATGAAATCATACACGTTTGGCCATTGTAGAAACGATATATTATCAGATAGGAACCGTCGGAATGGGTCTACTCCGTCTTCACAGGCTTTAGAAAACGTATACGTGGAGAAAGGGTTAACGGCCTAACATTATTATGTCACTTTTAGTGTGGTACTTGTATTTCTTTAAATGTAAACACCTCATATCTTAATATTTGTCTATTGCATATTTCTAGTCAGAGCAAAAATGAGTTGTTGAAAACCTTGTAACATTAACCACTTAGCTGACAAGAATAATCGATGTATTATATATTGTCTAACGAAAGAAGCATGGTCAGTATTTAGTTTGGCATCCAATTAAGAGAAATGTGTCGAGCCATGACATTAAATAGTGGAATATGGCATGCACTGGATATGTAATATTTGATGTCTGAGTAATCAGAAACAGCAACATGTTACCTGAAATGTTGCCATTGTTTCTCTAAATTAGGTCAAAGGTCAACTAAGTGCATATTTTATATACGTTATTTGAGAAATCATTATATCTTTATCAATTTTAGGTGTAAAATAACAAACATGGTACCAAAATGAAGGTTAAACATTGGCGTTGAAGTTGCACTTACTTTGTGTAAATTATTATTTGAATATTCATGAATATCAATGAGAAAATATTAAAAACCAGTACAAATTCATTAAAATCAACATGTAACGATGATACATAATGTCATGTCTTCATCATGTTTGCTATTTAACAAATATAAATGACCTAAAAATAAATGTTATGCAGAATGCTATTGGGACAGATAACTATATGCATTCATACCAGCTATATATTGTGCACTAATACTTCTTAAAGGTCAAGTAAACAAATTGGGTTTTCGTCAAATTCTGATAGTATACAGTTAGTTAAACACCAAGCTTTAGAAAATTCTTACCGTTTTCATATAGTTTTGATTTAAATCGAGTTTTTATTGAACCGCGAACCATGCATTTTAAAAATCGATACATAATTATCTCTCTTGCGTGACGTCACTTGTGATGCTCGCCAGTCAAGGATCCCATTGAGAGGGAGGAATGTACACAGAAACAAAACATTTTTCTTTAAATTAACGCCTCTGCAAACAAAGTAGATCCAGATCAGAGCCTACAGGAACCGTCTAATTAGGGTATGTTCTGTTTGCTTACAAAATTAGATCAAATCCGACTCCTAAGTGTCTATAAATACCCAAATTATTTTCATACTTTTCCAGATCTTACGTCCATGGATTAGCCTTAGAAAGTGACATTTGACCGAGTAGAGGACTATTTATCGGGTGTGATGTTTATTTTAGGTGTGAAATACAATGATACTTAATATTAAACACATATGTTTTTAATTTTGTTAATCTGAACCCTTCTCTTGCTTTTTACTCATGCCCTGTTGTATAATTACATATAGCTTCACTGTGTACACGTATTTCACTGTGCAATCACTGATGTAAATCAACTTGTAAACAGTGCAGACCCTGATGAGACAGCTCCTACAGGTTTTCACTATTTACAGGTAGGTATATTGACGTGAATAGCAAGCGAATGGTTAAAACTTACTTCACCTGTCAGTGAATTCACACTATTCGTAAACTATAATTTAAACAGAGGATGAGGTTAGGACCAAGACCATTAGCAAAAAGTGTAGATTCAGATCAGAGGGACCATTTGGGTCCCGCCAATGAGTTGGGTCCAAACAACTTTTAGACAGAACCAGACAACTTTAGATGAATTTCATATTTAGGCAAAGTGGGTTCATATGAAATGGGACGTTCTCGTTAAGTATCATAGTACGTACTATGTATAAATGTACGTACTTCAGAAGAAAAAAAAAGAAATTCCACCAAAATACAGAAAAATAGAAAATTATTTATTTATTTATTTTACTTTAATATTTGCAATACCAAAATGATCCATTACTTTCAGAAAATCGAGTAAAGGTTGAACTACCAAAATATGTATTTTGTTGGGAAAATGAGAAAAAGGTGAATCTCGATAATAAAATGGTTGTCAGTCTTGAAGAATGATTTTTTATTATTAATAATATATACATGTTTCTAAAGCTTGTTAATTATGTTTAAAATGACTGGACCCACTACAAATAAAAATGTCTATAAAAAAAATATGGTCAACACATTAAAACTGTTACTATCTTTTTCTTTATCATAATTTTACAGTATACTCGTATGTGCAATTTAATTATGGTTTGTATTATATGGAAACAACAGTAAACATAGTCATTAGACTTTCTCTATGCATGTATGATTGAATGTGTTAAATGGCCTTAGGCCATATTATACTAAGCCATCTTACACACGAAATGCCCCATGCAGGGTCAGTCTCCAGATGTCAGTTATCATAGTAGCCCTTTGTCAAATACCCAAACAGGGGATAATGATTATTGCAAGGTCATAAAACCCGCTTCCTGTATATTACGTATTGTTGCATTCTTTATGTAGCAGTGGTAACTTGTCAAAAGAATCAATCATTGCGGTCATGGTGCCTCAAAGTTAGTTTTGGGTAGATAATAATCAGTAAAACTATAAAACGCATCCAATGAACAATTACGTAAATTACAGTAATCCGGCATGACTTTTTTCCTATGGATTCATGGTCAAAATTGTCCATGTTACAAAATTGCAAAAGGATCATATCTATGATAAACTATTTCCCTGATGAAAACATGTGTAAGTAAATCACTTCATGAATATAAACCCTTCATTTCACGTGCCTGTTTATGCCAATGCAAACATAGTAGACCCAGATCAAACGTATTGAAACAAATTTACAAACAGAGTAGATCCAGATCAGACAGCTTCTGTTGTAGCTCCCTGATCAGGTTCTTGTCGATTTTCTTATAAAATAATATAACGGTAGGTCTGGTTGTGCAATTACTGCCATAGCATGTGCTCATATATCATTAACTCGCCATGAAATCATTATATCTTACACGAATATTCATGAAGAAGATCTAAAGGCTTTTTTTCTTCACAATGTTAATTTTTCAAATAGATCATTGGTTCTGACAGATCAATTAGGACTAGATCAACAAAATTTCATAAGCAAACAGAGCAGAACCTGATCAGACAGCTCTTACAGGAACTGTCTGATCTGGATCTACTCTATTTGCAAACGCGCGTGAAGCCGTTTATATAAGAAGAGAAGGATAGGGAAATTGATTTTAAAGCAAATTAGGTGTCTGCTGCCAACAGTGCTAAATCGTGTTTATTCATCATTTTTTCTCTTAAGAATATTTATTAAAGATTTTATGACCTCATGAATATTCATTACAGGGATTACAGAGACGCTAGACAACCCTGATTGAATCTAAAGCAATAACTGTTCGGACTAAGCAATCAGAGCATATCCTGATCAGACAGTTCCTGCGTGATTTGGGTTTACGCTGTTAACAAAACGTTTGTATAGAATAATTTTCCACGAAGAAAAAGCCCATTCACCTACAGTGCTAGACCTAAGTCACATTTATGACAGAATATAGCATATCCTTTCTTATAATTGTAGACCCAAGTCATCTACTGCATCTCTAGTATAAATTTCACGGAAAACAGCCATCGAGATAAAATTTAAATCACATCACATTTCTCGTCTTTAGGTAATTTAAATAATCCTATTTAGTCTCTGTCGGATTCGGAGCTACACACATAGGCAGGGATACACCCATAGGCACCACAAATTACCATTTTAACACTCAGAACGAAGCAGAAGTACATTACGTGCGATTCTTTCTATACGATATATAGTTCGACACTTATAGCGAATGTCACAAGTGACGTCATCACAAGGGAGATAAGCGAACGACCAAAATCAGCCAGTGCTTACTTATCGGTGATATATGACAGCTGCTATGTGCGATATGATTGTATTTTTTAGTGTTTTCGAAACTACGTCGTACAAGGTACCAATTTGTCAAATATTTACGAAAAAGGTGTCCTGTCTGTTTACTTGACCTTTAAAGTAAAGTGGGTGGGGTTAATGAACACCTAAACAAAACTGCCAGTTCTGTTTAAGGTAACTAAATAATTCACTTTATTTGTATGGATATCTTTTTAATTGATACAATAAATACCATTGCAAAACACATGTTAGAGTGCTTTTAAAGCTGCATTGAAGCATTTACAGCGAATAAATTTACACTTGATTTTGTACACATGCAGGCATTAGGTACAGTTGGTACATTTCCAAACCACTTATAAGAGTTCGGCACCATCGTGCTATGCGTTATTATCAATAACATTATGTTTGTATCCATTAGTTCGGATCCATATACTTGTACCAGCTTGACAGTTTGCTCTTGCAATTTTCAGTTCTACTACATCCTTTGTTGGCGGAAGCAGTTCAAGTGTTTTCTTTACCTTAACCATATTGTGAAATTCTTGAATCATCAATGGATTCTCCTTGACACCATTCATCAAAGATAAAACGATTGTGCATTGTCTGGCCATACACCTTTTTCAAATATCTGAAAGCAGATCGGGCATGTAAAATATCTCTTCCAAAAGGTATTCGTTCCGATTCCAGTGAAAGCAAGGCGTGTGACACATCCAATTATTGTATGAAACCCCGGTATGATCCGACAGGCATCTTGAGGTAACTTGTGGAAAATACAATTTTGTTTTCTTGGTTGTCCCATACATCATTCAGACTTCAGTTCCTAAAGGTCAAAGATGGTATATAAATACAAGCAGTCCATCAAAACCTTGGCATTTGACAACTGACCAGCCGTGACACCTTTTTAGCAACACCCAATACATGCATGACAGTCCGTGTATCCATCTTATCATGATTTCATGTCAGACACTTCATATCTGCACTTGTCTTTGAATGACGATAGTCAAATGTATCTCCTGAACACTGTAATACTAGTATACTACAACAACTCAATTCTGCTTCTAACTTGTTTTGAGTTGCCGCTTTAAGCAAGATCACTCGCACCATTGTGATATACACATAAGTGAAGGGGGGGCTCCAACGTGCAAATTAAAACAACAGGTAAAGCCATTGTCAATAGAAGAAGAGTACATGGCAGCTGAAATCCCAACTTGGAAAATTGGGAGCTCTCACTTAATGTTATGATAGCTTGTTCTAGATGACACTGACAACAGAGTGGAAGAAATGTTTCACCAGGAACTTGGTCCTGCAAAACCTTGGAACGAATCTTAAGGAGTGGCCTCTTGTAGGTGAACCACGAGGGCGTCGGAATTTTGGGCGTCAGCTGCAATACAATAATTCACAAACCTATAGAATATCGCGGCCTTTACTTGTGTCTGTCTCTGTTTGAGCAAATCGTGTTGAGCATGACACCAACGCTGCTTCTCTTGCAATAATCCAAAATTACAAATCTACGTTGGACCATCGCAACACGCTTTGTCATGGCCTTGATGTGTGGGTCCAAACAAAGGGTGCGTACTCAACCTGCAGACTGATCAGGGGTTTGTAACATGCATCCTTGGTTGATTATTGGCAGGATCCAAGGTTCCTGCTTAGAACGGATGTGGATCAATTTGCCCCCTTTATGACTATATCGACTCGGGATTTCAAAGGCAATTGAAAAGACAGCAGTGTTCCAAGTTATTTTGCCTTGTTTGTTTATTTCGATCTCTTGCTATGGACAGTATAACTGTTCTCTATGTGTGTCTTGTTTGTGATAAGCAGGACCTAGCACTTCTCTGCATTGAACACAGTCTCTTTCCATTTCTACAGACTGTCGATGTCATTCTGGAAGACATCTGCTATTGACTCGATGCAAAGGTGAGGCGTAAGCAAAGAGTCGACAGGAAGAGTATAGGAATTCCGTGTGGTCATCATTGCATGTGAGGAAAAGGAAATGACTGAGAACAACACATCGATGAACACTGGATGTTATTGGTACTGACTCAGAGGAAACATCTTCCAGTGTGACTTGTTGGCTGTTGGCTACGATCAAGTATTTTGCAATACACATCATAGTGTTGAAGCCTAAGAAGTAGGTGTCTGTAAGACACTTTGTCAAACGTTTTGGAAAAGTCCAGGAAGATTGCGTCAATCTGATGGGACTGGTCCAGACCTGACACAATGTCATTGATCATGTTGATTAGTTGTGTCTCACAGAAGCGCTGTTTCCTGAGTCCATCCTGACATGGGCTTATGATATAATGGTACAAAGAAAAACCAGGTTACTGTGTATGATGTATTCGAGGATCTTACATGTGACAGAATTTAGGAACACAGGCCAATTGTTTGAAGGGGTTACCCTTGATGATTTTAAAGTAAATAGAATTAACATGAAAGTCATCCAGGACTTTATCCTGGCCATAAGGCCTGGGAGATCAGAGCAAGAGCAAGAGCCAGTCTGGACAGGAATCTTTGAGGAGATTAAGGCCTTTAAGAAGCTTGGGGACATCATTTATCGTGACATGAATAAGAAGGGTATCCAAATAAGGATACTCTAGAACGGCACAAAGGAGAGAGAGGCCCTCACGTGTAAAGACAGAGAACTAGTGGTTCAGTATTTTAACTTCGAATTGTGTATCAATATTTTTAATGTCATCATTCTTCAGTGGGGCTACTGCCGAGCTGACATATTTCCTGTCTTGCTCCTTACAAAAAATGTAGAGCTTGTTACAGCTGATTTCTGTCACTAGGTCAATCACATACCCATCATGAGATTTAACCTCCTTGCACTTCTTCTTTACAAGTTTTCTGTAGCTCCTTGTACATGCACCAGTCCTTCTGTACCTTGGTGCAATGCACTTTTTGTACGCACATTCCTTTTTTCGTGAGAAACGGCGGGTGGTGGAGTTGCACCATGGCTGGCTGAACCTGGTGGATGTCGACTTAGAAGGGACCTATAACAATATTCCATAAAGTACAGATGAGTAAAGGGACTGATTTACCAAGTGTGCTGCAAACTCTCCATTTTGATGATCATAGAGCATGTGTTAGCCTCTTTCCACAGGTGGGTAAGATTTGGGATAGGCTTCCTTCGTGAAGGAAAGATATGTTAGTCAGTACTATGATATACTCACTTATTACGGGTATTGATGTATATTTGTTAGCTAGTGATCGTTTGTGGCAATAAAATATAGAGTACGCGTTGTCCTCACGGATATGGATTGTTACTCATATTCAGCGCGGCACTGAATATGTCTATGAGACATATCAATATTACACTGAGACTATGGCAATAACAGACTAATCTTCTGGCGTTTCAATATCATCTCTAAATGATACATCTTTGTGAAGAGGTACTATAACTTGCAAAGATTTACATCAAAGTTATAATTATATTGTATGATGATGCACCTTAAATGAATTTAAAACGATGTGTTCCGAACTTGTAATCATCACAGGTCACTCAATTGTTCCTGAAATGCGCCATAAATATTTCTATACTTACTATGGAGACATTGCTAAGAAATTAAGTGCGAAAATTTTTTTGAAAGTGTCAAAATTACGGTTATTTTGTACTACTACAAAGAAATTTTATTACATTTTTGAACTCTTTTGACATTTGACCTAGTTTCTGATCTTCAAATAGGTTCTTGGCAGTGGTATGGGCCAAACCATAAATAATTTGTATCACAATTATGGTATTCAAACAGTTCTACTAAAAATGACATGTACCTCGAAAAATAAGCGACTTGTTACACCTCGGATTCCTAACTAATTGTTATGTTACGATTGGGTAGAATTGACTCGTCTGATTTTTAAAGAAAAAAGTACGAGATATTGTTATAAATCCTGCGTCCAAGTTGTTGTCGTTTTCTTCGTTAGTGTCTCACACTGGCTGCTCATTATAAGAGCTACAACTTGACTAAGGACCATAAATCGGCAAGGCATCTTTTAAAAATTATGCCCCTTCATGGTCTTAGGAAATAAATATTTAAGATGTCTAATTTTTAAACCGTATCCAGCAGTGCTCTATTATTTCATATGGGAATCTCTTGTAGCAAGAACTTTCCATGAATATTAGATTTTGGTATTTGTGATCTTGACCTTTAAACGTTGACCTATATTTTATAACTTTAACAATAACATTTAACGTTGACAATCGTTTTGAAACTAAACTGTTCAAGCAATTCTTATGAAACTTCACACAATGGGGGACTTGTGTGGGTTATCTCTCCATAATTCAATTTATAGGTCCCATATCCGCATATGTTTTGATTTTCTCGATCGCCATTGTATGTATTTACTGAGGTTATTCATAGATTGGTCAAAAAATGATTTAAATCATGTAGATGAAATGAGAATTTCTTACATTTTGAACATAACTACAGTTCTTTTAACCATTTTGCACAAACGGAAAAGAGGAGGGATGAGATGCGTAGACATTACATTTTCAGGACCGGACATTACACTTCCCCTGTCATAATTTAAAAACGGACTTCAAAGGTATATTGTGTATGCACTTGTTTGTTTGATGTAGTTCTGATTTTGATATTTCTTTATTTTTGTTAATTTGAGAGTCCATACTTACTTTAAATGTTACAAGTAAAAGTTTGATTAGTTTCAAGGAAATTAAAAGGTAAATTCCGCCCACAATTAGTACAGGCAAATTCCAATATAAGTATATAAACATTGAAAGTATACCAATAATACACTTAAACAAGATACAATGTATGTTGAAAGACATTGAAAAAATAACGATTTTAACCCTTTCCTCCATAAATACTTATTTGCAAACAGAGTAGACCCAGATCAGATGGATCCTGTAGAAGCTATCTGATCAGCGTCTACTTTGTTTTCTAATGGAACAAAATAAATCTGATTCTATAGTTTCTACTTTCGCAGAACATTCATGTGTCAATATGCGATTTTAAAAAATAATCTAATTAATAGTCATGATGCCACCATTTCTAACAATCAATCAGTTTTAGTCCAGATCAGATTGTTAAAAAAGTTTTAAGACTGATTAGAATTCACACTGTTTGGCCGTACACTGTGCTTAAGCTGCGTTCAGATATATACCTCAGATATCAAATCAAATTAAATTCTAATTTGTTTAACTCTTACAAAATTAAGGGAACCAGTCTATAAGACATCTGCTTATTTTGTTGACCTTGACGAATGTTATCCAAGAGGTTTTCTCATCAGCGTCTGCATTATTTGCTTTGAAAACATCTTTCTGTTGCTTCACTCTAGATCAAAATTAAATTATTTCAGTTAGAAATTTGACAAATTCATTAAAAACTTTTTTTTAAAAATTTGCCTTCAAGACATTGAACTTCTCTTGCAAATTTCAGTGACTAAATAAAAAGGTATGGATCCAGATAAGACGTTTATTTTATTAAAAACAGAACATACGATTAACTTGTATTCATTCTTAGTAAAAGGTAAAGGTGAGGTTTATAGTCTGGATCTACATACAATGTACATATTCTCCCGACTTCACAATTTACCCCCTGATCACTTTGTTATAAGTCGCCATTAACACTCGGCGCCTAAAACAGCCATGGCACAATGACTTATTTCCCTCACATGTACCCATTTATACACCTGGGTAGAGAGGAGCAAACGTGGTATGCATTTTTGCTCAGAAAAAATCTGATAGTCCGATGGCAGGATTCGAACCGGGGAACCTTCGATCCCAAGTCCAACGTCCTACCACTGGATCACCACTCCCACACGTTCTTAATTGTGGACTGCTTGTGATCAGTATCCAAATTTTATTTTTAGTTTTGTTTTGTTTGTGTTTGCTGAAATTGGACAGTCCGCGAACCAATTGGTTCCACCCCCGGTGGTAGTTTTGCTACTGACCGTTCGAAGGCGGTATTCTCTTTGTCACCCTTGCTGTTATGTTTGTTGGGTGTCTTTGTTCCTTTGCGCTCTTGTTTATTTATGTGTGTGCGTGCGGGCGCGCGTGCGCGTGTGTGTGTATGTGTGTGTACGCGTGCACGCGCGCGTGTGTGTGGTTGTGTTTCTGTCGATGTTTTGGTTCTTGTTGCGTTTTGTGTATTTTATTTCTTGATTGCCTTTATTTCTTTTTCATTTAAAACGAAATATTTCTATGGCTAAATATATATTTTAGTTCAGTGATATATGTCATGTAGATACCACTGTTCTCCGGTTGGTTGCATTTCCCGTTAGGTCGCTTGTTCCTCGTTATTGCAGTACGTATTCGATAAACAAGTCCTTATACTTATCTGGAGGTCACTACACAACAGCATCACAGCAGGGTGTGGAATATGATAAATTATCTATCACACTGCTAGAATGTCCGTTCGCGTTGTCTTGTACCCCTCCCGCCAAACACAAGTGTTTTCGATTAGATGTTGATTTGTTTTGTTAACCCTCTTCTGTATGAATATACATGTAAGACATAATGACACCATGAATATTAATAAGATTCATTTATAACCATATATTAACACATTAATTTTTTGGCATGGCAGAAACCATGGAATCAGATCTATATTATAGTAAAAGCAAACAGAGCAGACCCTGATCAGACTGCTCCTACTGACATAAGATAGGCATATTATGAGGTACATGGTTAGATAAAGATTTTTAACATTAAAGTAATAGTCTGAAATGTGGTTACTGTTCAGTCATGTATTTCTGTCTTTTTTTAGGTTCAGCTTAAAACTGATAATTTATCTGTATTTTCAAAAACGTGCAAAATAAAAACAGATCAAACTTTAAAATGCATACAATATATTTTAACATTCTTCGTTATTCTTGATGTTAAAGAACTTGTGTGTAATCAGTGTGAAATTATCAATAAAGGCTAACCATAAGTGTAACAAAGGACCTACACGGCGGCAGCGCCACCTAGGCTACCATCCGACCAAGGGCCATGAATCTGTAAAGCAGTTTTACATAATTCTGCCCACTTATGGACTTGAAACAAAAGTTTAACAGACGAGCGCTGGTACCCGCATGCAGTGCTCTTGTGATACATTTTGTGTAGGGAGTGGTTGTACAATAGAACCAGAACACCTGTGTATAAGGTTTATTGTCACCCTTCTTTTTCACACGTGCATGTGACACATACAGTATAGTCTCACTAATACGACCGCTCAAACGAAGTATAATTCTGGTTATTTAAAACAAGTGGTAGCTTAATGCAGAATAAAGGTTATATAGAAAGCCCATGAATGAGCTTCTGCATTACTTGTGTCCTACATTAAGCATTCTCTGGTTTTATAGACTCCTGTTTTAATAAATTATGACTTTTCAACTGTACTTCATATGTTGTGTACGCTGCGCTTAATCAGAATTGGTTTTTTACACATTGACACTTTATACAATTAATTAAGTTATTTACAAAGTTGCTTCCAACAACCGTTGATGATGCTGTGATTGCTTTACTTTTCAAATTCGGAATTTGAGTGAAGATTTAGTCACCGTTACGCAATAGATTTTGGAAGTACCCAGCATGCCTAGTTTCCGTTTATAAGTTGGTTACATACACATTCTGAAAGGAGATCATTCGAAAACAAAAGCAGTAATGCAAAAAGCGAAAGTGAAGATTCGGTTTTATCGAGTCCTATCATGAGCAGTTATTAAAAGTGCAACACTATTCAAGCTCCCCTAACACCAGCTGAAGCAGTATTCAAATTTCAAAACTAAAAACATCGAAACTAATGACCCCGAAGGACCAAAAAATATTACAACACCGAGAAAGAAGTGCGGGCAACATTTTACGGACGCCACACAAGCACTTAAAACATACTCTTGTGAATTACATCCGTTCTGAATGTAGTAGATCTTTAAAAAAAAAAAACAGCAATGCAAAACGAGAAAATTGCAGACTCGGACTGTGACACAAGTGTGAGGTTAGGACGTCCGTAAACCGTTTTAACACACAGTGGCGGTTTGCAACTGACCGTTCCAAGGCGGTACTCTCTTTGTCACACTTATTTTTATGTGTGTCTTATGTATTTTTGCTCTCGGGGGACCACCTCCCTTTATAATCTTTACAACAGCAGGTGTTAAGTGCTTGTGTGGCGGCCGTAAAATATCGCACCGTACTTCATTCTCAGTGTTGTTATACCTTCTGATCCTTTGAGATCATGAATTTCAGTACTTCTTGTTCTGAAAATTGAATACCGCTTAAAGCGGTGCAAGGGGGCGTGAGCAGTGTTGCACTTTCAATTACTGTTCATAAACAGACTCAATAAAACCGAGTCTGCACGTTTCTCTTATTGTGTTGCAATTTTTGCTCAGGATGGATCACATGGATCACATCCCTTCAGAATTTGTACTTGTACGTTTGTTAGTGTTTGAAAAAATGGGGGTATATTGCTTTGCACATGTGGGTCGGTCGGTCGGTCGGTAGATCGATGATTTCCGAACGATAACTAATAAACGACTTGGCATAGAATCTTCAAATTTGCTGTGGTGGTTGGTCATGGCAAGTAGATGACCCCTATTGTTTTCGAGGTCACTACGTCAAAGGTCAAGGTCACAATGACCTAAAATGTTGAAATAGTTTCCGATCAATAACTGTTCAAGGGTTTGGCTTGGGATCTTCAAACTTGCTGTGGTGGTTTGTCATGACCACTAGATGATCCCTATTGTTTTTGAGGTGACTAGGTCAAAGGTCAAGGTCACCATGATTTTAACTGGTTAAATGGTTTTCGATCAATAACTGCTCAAGGGTTTAGCTTGGAATCTTCAAACTTGCTTTGGTAGTTGGTCATGACCACTGGATGACCCCTATTGTTTTTTAGGTCACTAGGTCAAAGGTCAAGGACATCATGCCCTTAACTGGTAAAACGATTTCTGATCAATAACGGCTCAAGGGTTTGGCTTAGGATCTTCAAATTTGCTTAGGTGGTTTGTCATGACAGCTACATGACCCCCTAAGGTTTTTAAGGTTACTAGGTCAAAAGTCAAGGTCACCATGACCTTAACTGGCTAAATGATTTCCGATCAATGACTGCTCAAGGCTTTGGCTTAGAATCTTCAAACTTGCTGCGATAGTTGGTCATGACCACTTGATGACCCCTATTGTTTTTGAGGTCACTAGGTCAAAGGTCAAGGTCACCATGACCTTAACTGGTAAAATGGTTTCTGAGCAATCACTGCTCAAGGATTTCGCTTAGGATCTTCAAATTTGCCTAGGTGATTGGTCATGACAACTAGATGAGCCCTGTTGTTTTTGAGGTCACTAGGTCAAAGGTCAAGGTCGCCATGACCTTAACTGGTGAAATGGTTTCTGATCAATAACTGCTGAAGGGTTTTGACTTAGGATCTTAAAACTTGCTGTGGTGGTTGGTCATGAAAACTAGATGAGCCCTGTGATTTTTGAGGTCACTAGATCAAAGGTCAAGGTCACGGTGACCTTAAATGGTGAAATGGTTTGCGATCAATAACTGCTGAAGGGGTTGGCTTAGGATCTTCAAATTTGCCTAGGTGGTTGGTCATGACGACTAGATGAGCCCTGTTGTTTTTTAGGTCACTATGTCAAAGGTCAAGGTCACCATGACCTTAACTGGTGAAATGGTTTCTGATCAATAACTGCTCAAGGGTTTGGCTTAGGATCTTAAAACTTGCTATGGTGGTTGGCCATGACAACTAGATGAACCCTATTGTTTTTTAGGTCACTAGATCAAAGGTCAAGGTCACCATGACCTTAACTGGTGAAATGGTTTCCAATCAATAACAGCTCAAAGGTTTGGCTTAGGATCTTCAAACTTGCTGTGGTGGTTGGTCATGACCTCTAGATGAGCCCTGTTGAGTTTTAGGTCACTAGGTCAAAGGTCAAGGTCACCATAACCTTAACTGGTAAAACGGTTTCTGATCAATTACTGCTCAAGGGTTTGGCTTAGGATCTTCAAATTTGCTTAGGTGGTTGGTCATGACAACTAGATGACCCCCTCATATTTTTAATGTCACTAGGTCAAAAGTCAAGGTCACCATGACCTTAACTGTTTAAATGGTTTCCGATCAATAACTGCTCAAGAGATTGGCTTAGAATCTTCAAACTTGTTGTTGTAGTTGGTCATGACCACTGAATGACCCCTATTATTTTTTAGGTCACTGGGTCAAAGGTCAAGGTCACCATGACCTTAACTGGTGAAACGGTTTCTGATCAATAACTGCTCAAGCGTTTGGCGTAGGATCTTAAAACTTTCTGTGGTAGTTGGTCATGACAACTAGATGACCCCTTTTGATTTTGAGGTCACTAGATCAAAGGTCAAGGTCATGACTAGACCGCCTAATGTTTTAATGTCACTAGGTCAAAAGTCAAGGTCACCATGACATTCACTGTTTAAATGGTTTCCGATCAATAACTGCTCAAGGGTTTTGCTTAGAATATTCAAATTCGCTGTGGTAGTTGGTCATGACCACTGGATGACCACTATTGTTTTTGAGGTCACTAGGTCAAAGGTCAAGGTCACTATGACCTTAACTGGTAAAATGGTTTCTGATCAATAACTGCTAAAGGGTTTGACATAGGATCTTCTTCATATTTGCCTAGGTGGTTGGTCATGACAACTAGATGATCCCTGTTGTTTTTGAGGTCACTAGGCCAAAGGTCAAGGTCACCATGACTTTACTGGTGAAATGGTTTCTGATCAATAACTGTTCAAGGGTTTGGCTTAGGATCTTAAAACTTGCTGTGGTGGTTGGTCAAGTCAACTAGATGAGCACTGTTGTTTTTGAGGTCACTAGGTCAAAGGTCAAGGTCACGGTGACCTTAAATGGTGAAAATATTTGCTATCAATAACTGCTCAAGGGTTTGGCTCAGGATCTTCACATTTGCCTAGGTGGTTGATCATGACAACTAGATGAGCCCTGTTGTTTTTTAGGTCACTAGGTCAAAGGTCAAGGTCACCATGACCTTAACTGGTGAAATGGTTTCTGATCAATAACTGCTCAAGCGTTTGGCTTAGGATTTTAAAACTTGCTATGGTGGTTGGCCATGACAACTAGATGAACCCTATTGTTTTTGAGGTCACTAGATCAAAGGTCAAGGTCACCATGACCTTAACTGGTGAAATGGTTTCCAATCAATAACAGCTCAAAGGTTTGGCTTAGGATCTTCAAACTTGCTGTGGTGGTTGGTCATAACCTTAACTGATAAAACGGTTTCTGATCAATTACTGCTCATGGGTTTGGCTTAGGATCTTCAAATTTGCTTAGGTGGTTGGTCATGACAACTAGATGATCCCTGTTGTTTTTGAGGTCACTAGGCCAAAGGTCAAGGTCACCATGACTTTACTGGTGAAATGGTTTCTGATCAATAACTGTTCAAGGGTTTGGCTTAGGATCTTAAAACTTGCTGTGGTGGTTGGTCAAGTCAACTAGATGAGCACTGTTGTTTTTGAGGTCACTAGGTCAAAGGTCAAGGTCACGGTGACCTTAAATGGTGAAAATATTTGCTATCAATAACTGCTCAAGGGTTTGGCTCAGGATCTTCACATTTGCCTAGGTGGTTGATCATGACAACTAGATGAGCCCTGTTGTTTTTTAGGTCACTAGGTCAAAGGTCAAGGTCACCATGACCTTAACTGGTGAAATGGTTTCTGATCAATAACTGCTCAAGCGTTTGGCTTAGGATTTTAAAACTTGCTATGGTGGTTGGCCATGACAACTAGATGAACCCTATTGTTTTTGAGGTCACTAGATCAAAGGTCAAGGTCACCATGACCTTAACTGGTGAAATGGTTTCCAATCAATAACAGCTCAAAGGTTTGGCTTAGGATCTTCAAACTTGCTGTGGTGGTTGGTCATAACCTTAACTGATAAAACGGTTTCTGATCAATTACTGCTCATGGGTTTGGCTTAGGATCTTCAAATTTGCTTAGGTGGTTGGTCATGACAACTAGATGACCCCCTAATATTTTTAATGTCACTAGGTCAAAAGTCAAGGTCACCATGACCTTAACTGTTTAAATGGTTTCCGGTCAATAACGGCTCAAGGGTTTGGCTTAGAATCTTCAAACTTGTTGTTGTAGTTTGTAATGACCACTGAATGACCCCTATTGTTTTTGAGGTCACTAGGTCAAAGGTCAAGGTCACCATGACCTTAACTGGTAAAATGGTTTCTGATCAATAACTGCTAAAGGGTTTGGCTTAGGATCTTCAAATTTGCCTTGGTGGTTGGTCATGACAACTAGATGAGCCGTGTTGTTTTTGAGCTCACTAGGTTAAAGGTCAAGGTCACCATGACTTTACTGGTGAAATGGTTTATGATCAATAACTGCTCAAGAGTTTGGCTTAGGATCTTTAAACTTGCTATGGTGGTTGGTCATGACAACTAGATGAGCCCTGTTGTTTTTGAGGTCACTAGGTCAAAGGTCAAGGTTACGGTGACCTTAAATTGTGAAATGGTTTGCGATCAATAACTGCTCAAGGGTTTGGCTTAGGATCTTCAAATTAACCTAGGTAGTTAGTCATGACAACTAGATGAGCCCTATTGTTTTTGAGGTCACTAGGTCAAAGGTCAAGGTCACCATGACCTTAACTGGTGAAATGGTTTCTGATCAATAACTGCTCAAGCGTTTGTCTTAGGATCTTAAAACTTTCTGTGGTAGTTGGTCATGACAACTAGATGACCCCTTTTGATTTTGAGGTCACTAGATCAAAGGTCAAGGCCATCATGACCTTAACTGATTAAATTGTTTCCAATTAATAACTGCTCAATGGTTTGGTTCGGGATTTTCATACTTGCTGAAGTAGTTGGTCGTGACCACTAGATGGCCCCTATAGTTGTTGAGGTCACTAGGTCAAAGGTCACGGTCACCATGAACTTAACTTGTGAAATCTTTTCAGATCAATAAATGATCAGTGGTTTGGCTTAGGATCTTCAAAGTTGCTATGGTGATTAGTCATGATCACTAGATGACCTCTGTAGTTGAGGTCACTAGATCGAAGGTCAGGGGATCTGGGGGGGTATACATGTTTTACAAACATCTCTTGTTCTTTTCATCGGTTTGTATGTTTGTGCATGCGGTTGTGTGTGTGTCTCAACTTATTTTCTATAGGCTTTTTGGTAGTGGTTGCGTCTTGTGTGTGGCTTTTCCTGCTTGACCATACTACTTTTTTTATTTCTTGTGTCTATTCATGAACAGTATAATATATAAGCGGTATTCAATTTTCAAAACCTAATAACATCAAAACTAATGATGCTGAAGGACCTGTTGTTTTGAAAGTACATAAGTGCTGAAATTAGGGGAAGTTTCAGTAATTAAAAAAACGAAATTCAAAACCTGGCACATGTACATATGCATATCTTACTTTGAATAAAAACAATATAATACTCACGTACAATTGCCCCAGCTGTGTAATTCCTTTCATAAAGTTAGAGGGTATACATCGTCTGAAACTGTCAATCATTACCTATTGCTAGATATGTGACACGACACTGAATTTATACTCTCAACCTCTCAGTGCATCATGGGTACTATTATACAGCGGTGCACCACGGGTTATGTCATGCAGCTAGTTTGTTCATGATCTGATGCGACAACAACACAGCATATCATACTAATGATGTCAAGGATAGCACTATAGGTTTCTGTGAAAGGGTACTTTGTAAAACAATGACGAAGACTTAATATACACGATGAATCTGATACACAATTACTCAGGAGTACTTTGAGAAACTATTAACACTTAGTTTTACGATGGCACTTGTTTTACAGTTTTTACAGTTTATTTGAATATTATCTTGTCTAGACATTGTTACCTATGTGTGAAGCTGTCTGGAGAGGAATTTTACTTTACATTTTGACATGGGTGAAGGAGGAATAAGAGTGAAGTTGGGTACCCTCATAAAAAGAACAGACGTCAGGCAAGAACTTTGAAAATGACAACCACTGCACAGCTATACCAGCGACACAAATGAAATTCGCTCTCGTACACGGCTTTCATTGACTGATCCTTACTTGTTCACACCTACATCATTCAGGGCATTGCGATACTAAGACGTTCATGTAGTGCTAAAACATGAAGGAACTCCACAAATATATATTTACAACAAACGAAAGGCGCTCATACATACATCATACACAATTACCATACAAATACACATTGCAGGTCTCCGTGCATGCTTGAACATTGTTTAAGCTCCCCAGTAGCCCTTTGTAGCTACTGGCCGTTCCAAGGCAGTACTGCTTCTTTCACTCTATGGTGACCTTCGCTTTGATATGGTAAATGACAGAGCTACAGATAACGGTGCGTACTCAAATACTAAATACCATATAGGGTTTGGTGGAGAAATAAAGCAGCTATTCTTGAAAATGTTTAAATTTTCGCATCTTACCTGGAGCTCTGTTAAAATGGCTTATGCCTTTGTGTGCGTTTCGTCGCGATTTCTCTTTTAATGGTGCTTCTTCCAGTTTAATGATGTTTGGGCGTTGCCTTTAATTACATACTACTGAGGAGACGAAACATTGAAGCATATGCAACGTCAATAACTGACTAAACTTATTGTGTTCAGTAAGAAAAGCTCACAGCTCGTATAAGGCTCTCAGAAGGTAAATTACTTCAACACAGATCAGTCATCAGTGTGGACTGGTATGGTAACATCATTCTAACTGACAAGAATGCAACTCCTGGTAGAAGACGTGAATACTGTTAAAATTCTGAAGGGAGGTCATCCCCCGATCACAAAAAGATAAATTTGCAGACTCGGTTTTATTGAGTCCATTCATGAACAGTAATTGAAAGTGCAACACTACTCACGCCCTCTAGCACCGGCTTAAGCGGTATTCAATTTTCAGAACAAGAAGTACTGAAATTCATGATCTCGAAGGATCAGAAGGTATACCAACACTGCGAATGAAGTACGGGGAGAATAAAGCTTACTTTACAACCAATGACTCCATCCGGACGAAATTGGTATATGTTTTAACCCTTTACTCCATGAAATGGAGTCGTAAATATTTATTAGAGTTTTACTTTATAAAAATCTGGCCGAGGTAGAATCTTTAGAATCAGATCTATACAATTCCATAAGCGCAAACAGAGAAGACACTGGTCAAACAGTTCCTACCCTTACCCGTTGTAAAAAAAACAGTGTCTGTTCAAATGTATACCTGAAACAATCTTGGCGACTTTTAAAAAATGTTTGAGAAACCATTGGCCAAGTGAAAACCAGCTTTGACCCTGCACTGAAACACTAAGTGACACAGCATCTCATATCGATTCAAAGCAATCAGCAGGTGGTGCTTTGCAGCGGAAGAGTTATTCCTTTCATTGCTGAATTTTCAGGGTAGACTATATAGAGTCAACTCAGTATGAAAGCTTTAAACCATTACTTTTATTTCTCACATAACTTCCCTTATAACTCTCCGGGTTAGAACAACGGGTTAAGAGTCTCTTATCAGTAACACGTGTAAGAACACTTTAGAAATAAATTTCACGTCATACGTCATATATGACGTCAAACTGGGGGAAACCCGGTGTTTGCATGGCGTTAAAAGGTCAAAAGTAGATCTAGATCTAAACGGTTTAGTTATATGAAAAAAATAATCTGATGTTCGGTGTCTTTTAAGATCACATGTTCCTAAACTCACCACGAAAGTATATTAAGCTCGGCAAAGGCTCGTTTAATCACATTTTCTAAGGCTTGTTTAGGAACATGTGACCTCAAAAAAAAACTCGCAACAGATCATCTATTATTGTGCCATCTTTCTAGAAAGTGTACGTTTGATGTTTTGTGTTATTTTCTAGATTGTGTACGTTTGATGCCTTTCTCTCTCTCTCTCTCTCTCTCTCTCTCTCTCTCTCACACTCTCTCTCTCTCTCCCTCTCTCTCTCCCTCTCTCTCTCTCTCTCTCTCTCTCTCTCTCTCTCTCTCTCTCTGTCTCTCTCTATCTCTCTATATATATCTCGTGATTACCATGTTTGTTTCTATTGGTGATTTTGGTAGTGATTATGTATTGTGTGTGGCTTTTCCTGCATTACTTTATTATTTGATTCATTTACAAGAGTATTTTGAATGGAAAACAGCTCCTCTAGGAGCTCTCTGATCTGGGTCTACACTGTTTTCAAAATGACAGTTCATATATGTCCGGGGGAAAAATGATAAAAAAAAGAGGTTATTGTCACAAAAACAGATGTCTCCCATCCACCCCTCGCACCCACACATACACATTGCGGCATATGTCACATTTCTGTACATGAGAACTCGACGGACAAAATGTGTGACAGAGAGACAGACGGACAAACAACTCTAACAAAACAATATGTAAACTGTTGCTACCTTAGTAATCGACATGATGAATTAATCTTCCTCTCATTATGCCCTTTCCACACCACATTTTTGGGAAAAAACAGATAACAGTTAAATTATGGCCCTTACGCATAACATATTCCTTTCATCATGCTCTTTCCATAAATGAAATGTCATTCCAATAGCACCAGTAGAACAGGATTATTGATCGGACAAAAATGTAACAAAGCGCAATAACTCAAAAGGTATTAAGGCAGAGTTATGGCCCTTATTCACGACACTTTCTTTCATCATGCTCTTTCAATGTCTGAAGTTTCAATCCAATGGCATGAGCCATATAGGAGCTATCTCCCAGACAAAAACTGTGATTTTTACAAGGGGCAATAACTGCAATATTAATGAGTTATCGACCTTGGGCATGACACTTCCTCTCATTATGCTCCTTCCATATATGAAGTTTCAATCAACTGGCATCAGACATATTGAAGTTATCGTCCGGACAAGAAAGTGTGATTGAGAGACAGATAGACAGAAAGACGGACAGAAGAAAAGACAGACAACTCTCACAAAAACAATATGTCTCCCCTATATAACTATGGGGGATGGGGTATAAAATAAACTAAAATTGAACTGTTATACCCTATATGACCTCTTAGTAGACGCGAGCGATCAAACAAATCAACTAAAGAGCTGACTATTGCCTGCACATAACGAAGTGTTAAAACTGAGGTGTTTATCAAATATGAAAACTAGATAAGTGCACATGTGCGTTAGTAATACCGACACGCTGTGCAGTTAACACAAAATGCTATATGGCACACTCAAACAGTGGTGAACCTTTTAGTTTCATATACTTCTGCGAAGAATACTCTGTCAGAGATATATCAACTTACAAACACGAACTCGGTGTGAGATGTGCATTTAACCCTTTCCCTCATACAAGCGTGTTTTCACGCATTTGCAAACAGAGTAGACTCAGATCAGACAGATCCTAGAGGAGCCTTCTGATCTGGGTCCACTCTGTTTGCTTATAGAATCTGAAAGGTCTGTTTCTTCATTTTCTAAATCGGCTACAATGTACCACCTTCCATAATTCATTATACCTATGTTTTCCGTGAATATTCAGTAGATACTGGAATTTGTAATAAACATAGAACAGGGAAAGGGTTAAATAGTACTATATCATCATTTGATACCTTGTGACACCTTTGCTAACAGAGTAAACTCGGATCAGATGGCTCTTGTGAGCTGCTCTGTTTGCTCATAGAGCTATCATAGGACTGATGCTAAAGTTTCTGGCAATGACAACAGGTCCTTTGGTTGAGTAGTTGGTATCGTTATAACAATTAAATATTCATAAAGTGACAAATTATTGCACAATTATTCCTCATGTGAAGGATTTGTAGCGTGATAATCAACGGAGAAAATTCGTCATTTGCAAACAGTATAGACCCAGCCATAGGATTCCTAGAGGAGCCCTCTGATCTGAGTCTGCCCTGTTTGTATTCAGACTTCTCTAGCACGTGTGATACTGAGTGGCCACTCAAACACTGTCATGCTATTCCATTATGACAATTCGGAACAGGAAGGTTTGGTATCGCGTCAATGTATTCTGCTACTCTCTAACGTTTTGATGTTTTTGATAATTTCGTTTTAATAATTGCGGATGATTAATGATACTAGACACATGGCAGCTTAATGCAGGGTGAATTAATGTATAAAGTTCCTCAGGGAGCTTTCTGCATAACGTCCATCCTGCATTAAGCAGCCACCTGCCTAAATCTAAAAACTTATTCTATAAAAACTTTTCGAAGTTTTACCACACAACCGAATAAAGTTCAAACATACAAATATTGTAAGTAAAACATTTTCTACAGAAAATATATAATTGATTGCCTGTGATTCTATACACGCATTCTGCACCAATGACAGTATAGATAAAATATACTTTGTGAACCTGTTCAGAGTTTTGTGATTCAATCATCTTTCTGTTAGACAATGTGTGTGTTTGCTCAGTAATTATGTATATCGGCAAGTCATTATTACAAAGGTCATGCAAAAAGTTCTGTCATTGGGTTCGGAGTTCTTAAGTGATACTTGTAATTAAAAATATTTTTATTACAAACCTTCGAAGTATTCCCCCTTTACCGAAACACATTTTTGTAACCTTTTTACCGAGTCTCGAAAAGCGAAAAAATAGTCTTCGTTATGTATCTGTTGGAGACACTGATAGATAGTGCTGCCAAGAGAACTTCTGGACTAAAATTTCTTTCCAGAAAACATTTTCTTCTGTCTAGGAAATAAGAAAAAGTCACAGGGACTCAGGTCAGGTGAATAAGGTGGATGGTTTAAAACTTTCACATTTTCAGAAGCCAGAAAAGACTTAACAGCCTCGCACTTGTGAGAGGAGGCGTTATCATATATAAGATGGATACATGCCTATCCTTTGCTTGGACGTTTCTTATTGTAAAAATCTTTGACTTTCTTTAGTACAGAGTTCTTGTAGAATCTTTCAGTGACTGTACAACCAGATGGGCAAGGAACTTGAACGACTGGCCCACTCGAATTAAGAATATTGCGTACAACATCTTTTTGAACGTATGGTTCTCTTGGCAATACATGGTCGTTTCCATTGCTTATTATCAGCCCTTCTCTGTGGCTCAAACATGTGCACCCAGGTTTCGTCACCTGTAAGCAAGTTAGAAATAACCCGACTATCCCAACCTTTGTATGTTTTCAAATGTTCCCGGGCACATTTAAGGCGTTGTTTCTTTTGTTCGTCAGTGAGCAAATGAGGTACCCACCTAGCGCAAACCTTTCTCAGGTCCAAACGCTTTTTCAGAATTGTTTGCACGCTGCCTTCTGATATGCCAGTACAACTAGCTATATCTATCACAGACAATCACGCATCCTGCCCGACCACAACCTTTACAGCAGCGGTGTTTGCCTTACTAACAGAGGTTTTAGGTCTACCAGGACGGGTGTCATCTTCAACAGATAATTTCCCAGCTCTAAAAGCTTGACCCACCTAAAACGTGCGTATTGAAATGGCATTAGGTCCATATATACCACACAATTCTTCAAATATCTGCTTTGAATCTATATCAAGCCTAATGCGACATTTGATATAGCTACGAATTTCAGCCTTTTCGTCCATTTTACATTGAGTCACGTAAATTTGTCAGTGTATATAGATATATATATATATATTTTAGTATATATCTACTGTTGAATATATAGAATACAGAATATTTTATTAGGCATAAAATGTACATACATTCATAGCCTTAATCATATACTGTTAATAGCAAACACATGAAAACAATATGAAGGAAGAGGATATTTTCGTAGGAGAACTAAATTGTCATTTAGACATCGTTACATTTGTTTGTAATGGCGGTAATGCCAGCCATAAGTATATCATTTAAAATTAAACAATTTAGACAGTTCTGACTTATTATACACTGTTTGTATATTCGTATAGTGTACTTGGTTTACATACCATCTATCAGCCATACTTTAACCCTTTCCCTATTCTATGTCTACCTAAAATTTGAATACCTACTGGATATACATGGTCACAATAGTAATAATGAAATATGGATGTAGAATATTACAGACATGTTAGAAATTAAATACAACGACCTTTGAAAGTCCATTAGCGAGCAGAGAGAACCTGGTCAGACGGCTCCTATAGGAGCTGTCTGATCTGGGTCTACTCTGTTTGAAAATACGTGAAAAGTGCGTTCATATCAGGGACAAGGTTAAATTAATCTTAAAGCCGCATGTATTACCTACAAGATGGATCACTTAACCCATCAATTCGAATGGAAATGTCATGGTTGTCTATTTGACTGACCAAGTCAATAGATGGCGGATATATTAAAAGGAACACGTGCTATCACTCCCGTAGAAAACAGTAACAACTCCATGTAGTGTTGTATTGAGTTACGACTGAGTTACGACAGTGTTCCACGGAAGAGGTAAGCGACACTTCAATTTCACACCCATTCAGTATCAAATTCAGACTTCCAGTGAGTCCGCCAATGGTGATGTCTTGTAAAAATCACCACAAGTTAACAATAATATCGAGCCTTGTCCGATCATCAAGAAAAAGAATGCATCCATAAGTTTGTGATCGCCTGTTAAACACGTACCTGTCTTCTCTGTGCATTGAATGTAAACTGGCTTATTTAAAAATATTTATTGCCAGGAGATTTTACTTTTCTCATCAAGAATTATGGATATATTATTTGTGCAATCCGGCACATTGTTGTAGTGGTGCTGGTTGGTGGGTATCATCATGCTAGTATGTGCATATGTGTATGGATAACTATATTGGTAAGTATGTTAGGGGTTGATGCTTAGTAGGTTAACTAGTGGATGGACATGCAGGTAAGTAGGTAGGTAGGCAGGCGAGTAAGTAGGTTAGTAGGAAAGTAGGTAGGGGCAGGCAGTTAGGTAGGTAGGCAGGTAGGTAGGTATGAAGTTAGGGTAGGTTAGGTAGGTTTGAGTGAGGGTGCGGACGGGTCAACAGGTGCATTGGAAAGTGAGTCGGTAGATGGGTATTGAGTGGATGAGCGGACAGACGTTAACTGGGTGATCGGGTGTTAGGTAGGTTGGTAGGTAGGAACGTAGAACGGATGGATATGTATATGGGTGATTATGTAATAGAAATGAGTGGGCGAGTAGGTTGGTAGACAGGCAGTTTTTTATATATCTTATATGCAACTTATTTGCGAAATATACATATTTGGCGACTCTGTTTATGATATTACTGGATGTAGACGTCAATATGCTGATAAACTTATTTTTGTTCGGACACGAGCAGTATTGTATTTCTCTATTTTTTGGGCATACCAACAGAAAAATGATATTCATTCATTTTCGACTGTCCTCATGTCGCAGATCAGACATAGACGGTGTTTCCTATCAATATTAGAGTATCTTCCTGTCTCTATTTTTATGCCCCAAAGCTAGGCTTTGGCAGCATATAGTGATCGCACCATGCTTGTGTGTGGGTGTGTGTGGGTGGGTGGGTGGGTGAGTGGGTGTACCTTTTGTCCGGAGTATATTTCCTTTGTCACATCAGCTACGGATACCAAATTTGGTGTGTGAGTTCATCTTGGGATGTCGGAGTGTCGCGTACCATTTTCATGTCACTGTGACCTTGACCTTGAACCTCTATTTTACAAAAAGCTTGTCCGGAGCATCTCCTATACCTTACCAGCTACGGATTCCAAAATTGGTATGTGAGTTCATCTTGGGATGGCGGAGTGTCGCCTACCATTTCCAGGTCACTGTCATCTTGACCTTGACCTTTGACCTCGATTTTAAAAAAAGCTTATACCTTACAGCTACAAAAGGTTTGTCCGGAGTACATCTCCTATACCTTACCTGCTAAGGATTCCAAATTTAGTGTGTGAGTTCATCTTGGAATGGAGGACTGTCTCGTACCATTTTCAATTCACTGTGACCTTGACCGTTGACCGATTTTACAAAAAGCTTGTCCAGTGCATATCTCCTATACCTTACCAGATACGGATTCCAAATTTGGTGTGTGTGAGATCACATTGAGATGGCGGAGTGTCGCGTACCATTTTCAGGTCACTGTGACATTGACCTTGACCTTTGACCTCGATTTTACAAAAAGCTTGTCCGGAGCATATCTCCTATACCATACCAGCTACGGATTCCAAATTTGGTATGTGAGTTCATCTTGGGATGGCGCAGTGTCACGTACCATGTTCATGTCACTGTGACCTTGACCCTGACCTTTGACCTCGATTTTATAAAAAGCTTATACCTTATCAGCTGCAAAAAGCTTATTCGGAGTATATCTCCTATACTTTACCAGCTACATATTCCAAAGTTGGTGTGTGAGTTCATCTTGCGATTGCGGGATATTGCGTACCATTTTCAGTTCACTTTGACCTTGACCTTTGACCGATTTACAAAAAGCTTGTCTGGAGCATATCTCGTATACCTTACCAGCTAAGAATTCCAAATTTGGTGTGTGAGATCATCTTGAGATGACGGAGTGTCGCGTACCATTTTCAGGTCACTGTGACCTTGACCTTGACCTTTGACCTCGATTTTACAAAAAACTTGTCCGGAGCATATCTCCTTACCAGACACGGATTCCAAATTTGGTGTGTCGCGGACCATTTTCAGATCACTGATCTTGACCTTGACCTTTGACCTCGATTATACACAAAGCTTGGCCGGAGCATTTCTCCTATACCTTACCAGCTGCGGATTCCAAATTTGGTATGTGAGTTCATCTTGGGATGGCGGAGTGTCGCGTACCATTTTCAGGTCACTGTGACCTTGACCTTGACCTATGACCTCGCTTTTACAAAATGGTTGTCTAGAGAATATCTCCTAAGCCTTACCAGCTACGGATTCCAAATTTGTTGTGTGAGTTTATCTTGGAATGGCGGAGTGTCGCGGACCATTTTCAGATCACTGATCTTGACCTTGACCTTTGACCTCGATTATACACAAAGCTTGGCCGGAGCATATCTCCTATACCTTACCAGCTACGGATTCCAAATTTGGTATGTGAGTTCATCTTGGGATGGCGCAGTGTCACGTACCATGTTCATGTCACTGTGACCTTGACCCTGACCTTTGACCTCGATTTTACAAAAAGCTTATACCTTATCAGCTGCAGAAAGCTTACTCGGAGTATATCTCCTATACTTTACCAGCTACATATTCCAAAGTTGGTGTGTGAGTTCATCTTGCGATTGCGGGATATTGCGTACCATTTTCAGTTCACTTTGACCTTGACCTTTGACCGATTTACAAAAAGCTTGTCTGGAGCATATCTCGTATACCTTACCAGCTAAGAATTCCAAATTTGGTGTGTGAGATCATCTTGAGATGACGGAGTGTCGCGTACCATTTTCAGGTCACTGTGACCTTGACCTTGACCTTTGACCTCGATTTTACAAAAAACTTGTCCGGAGCATATCTCCTTACCAGACACGGATTCCAAATTTGGTGTGTCGCGGACCATTTTCAGATCACTGATCTTGACCTTGACCTTTGACCTCGATTATACACAAAGCTTGGCCGGAGCATTTCTCCTATACCTTACCAGCTACGGATTCCAAATTTGGTATGTGAGTTCATCTTGGGATGGCGGAGTGTCGCGTACCATTTTCAGGTCACTGTGACCTTGACCTTGACCTATGACCTCGCTTTTACAAAACGGTTGTCTAGAGAATATCTCCTAAACCTTACCAGCTACGGATTCCAAATTTGTTGTGTGAATTTATCTTGGAATGGCGGAGTGTCGCGGACCATTTTCAGATCACTGATCTTGACCTTGACCTTTGACCTCGATTGTACACAAAGCTTGGCCGGAGCATTTCTCCTATACCTTACCAGCTACGGATTCCAAATTTGGTATGTGAGTTCATCTTGAGATGGCGGAGTGTCGCGTACCATTTTCATGTCACTGTGACCTTGACCCTGACCTTTGACCTTGATTTTACAAAAAGCTTATATCTTATCAGCTGCAAAAAGCTTATTCGGAGTATATCTCCTATACTTTACCAGCTACATGTTCCAAAGTTGGTGTGTGAGTTCATCTTGCGATTGCGGGATGTTGCGTACCATTTTCAGTTCACTTTGACCTTGACCTTTGACATCGATTATACACAAAGCTTGGCCGGAGCATTTCTCCTATACCTTACCAGCTACGGATTCCAAATTTGGTTTGTGAGTTCATCTTGAGATGGCGGAGTGTCGCGTACCATTTTCAGATTAATGACCTTGACCTTGACCTTTGGCCTCAATTTTACAGTCCGGAGCATATCTCCTATACCTTACCAGATACAAAAAGCTTGTCCAGAGCATATCTCCTATACCTTACCAGCTACGGATTCCAAATTTGATGTGTGAGTTCATCTTGGGATGGCGGAGTGTCGAGTACCATTTTCATGACACTGTGACCTTGACCCTGACCTTTGACCTCGATTTTACAAAAAAAGCTTATACCTTATCAGCTGCAAAAGTATATCTTCTATACTTTACCAGCTACATGTTCCAAATTTGGTGTGTGAGTTCATCTTGCGATTGCGGGACCTTTGACCTTGATTTTACTTAAGGCTTGTCCGGAGCATATCTCCTATACCTTATCAGTTACAGATTCCAAATTTGTAATTTGTAAGTATTGGACAGGTATGCTTAGGCAAACAGTGTAAACCCAAATCAAACCACATGGTCTACACTGTTTACTACTACATTAGCATGAAACAGACATTATAAAGAGCTCTAAATACTATTCGTACATGGGTAGGCCATGCTGTTCAAATACTTGCAGAACTTTCAGATGAATTACAGTATTATAACAATATAGACCCACATCAGACAGCTCCAGTAGGAGCTACTGGGTCTTCATTACTTGCTTACAACACTACCTAAATCAGATGCTATACATGCTTATGCAAAGAATGTAGATCTATATTAGGTAACTTCTATTGCAGCTAAGAGGCAGTGTTACATGAAATTTTGACCATTCGTTTAGAATTGACTGAGGGTATGTTTATAGCGTTATAGGGTATTTCTTAAACGTTAAGAATCAACTTAGCAGTAACAATCAACACAGCATGTTTTTTAACATTGAAATTTGACCCTGTGTCTTTTTTTAACGTTAAGAATTGACCCAGGATCTGTTTTAACGTTGACAATCAACCCAGGGTCCTTTTTAACGTTCAGAATGGCCTAGGGTCCTTTTTAACTAAGTTTCGACCATTGACTCTTTTCTTAGCTATCATTATCGTCAAAGGTTCTGTTTCTAATGTTAAGAACTGACTCCTGTGTCATTTTTAACAGCATCAAAATTTCATGTTACACCTGCATTACATTGTATTGTGTTTCCGCCAAAATGCATTTCGGGGGCATTTGTCACCCGTGACGACTCTCTTGTTAGCTTATGTGAAGATACATGTACCCTGAATCGGGTTAAGGTTATTGTTAACTTTTTATCTGATATGCATGAGAGGTATTTCTCCGATTCGAATTGGTGTTTGAACTATATGTTGACAATCTAGGTGAATTATTTATTTGTGCGTACCATGTTTGTTTGTATATGTCTAATAACCTTTGTTTTATGATGGGAAATTCATACATGGCATTCCATTGGTTATTCCAGATATCTGTAAGTCCTATGTTTTCAAGAGTATCTTTAATTTGAGCAGCCCAATTCATACCATTGTACTTATTGCCGTTTACAGCATCTTCAGCGAGCATTTTGTAGGTATTGATCATAAGTGTATTGTTAGATTGTATTAATTATATCCAATATTGGAACAATATAATCTGCCTAGCAATTCTCACTGGATATCTACCAGTTTCTCCATATAGTGTGTCCAGGTTCGTAGATCGTTTTACTGATAATGCCTTTCTTATAAACTTACAGTGTTTTAGCTCAATGTCTTTTGATTCATGATTCCCCCAAACTGTTGCGTTATAGTTTAGGATAGAGCCTACTAAGCTATCAAATAATTTAACTTTATTTTTAAATGACAGTTCTAGTTGATTTAATGCAACAAATTAGTTATGAAGAGCAAATTTAGCGTGTTGTGCAATCCTCTTTTGAGTTCTGCACCAAGAACCATTTTTATATAAATGTGTACCTAGATATTTAAAGGAAGTGACGATTTCTAGGGGTTTGTTATATTATTTGAAGTTGTTGGACTTGGTACGTCCCTTTTCAAAAATTAGTATTTTTGTTTTGTCCGTGTTTATCTTTAATCCCCATTCATTACAATATCCTTCTAGATCACTCAGCATCTTTTGTAGAGCATCGGCTGTTTCAGCGCATAGCACACAATCATCAGCAAATAATATCAGATATATATGTATATCTTCGACAGTGAATACAACTTCTATATTATGATTAATATTTTGAAGAACATCATTCACAATGAATAGGAAAAGTAAACTCGAACTCGGGTGTCCTTGTTTGACTCCCATGTTAGAAGCAAAGAATTTTGATTTTTCGCCTTTGAATCGTATACATTGTTTTACAGCACTGTACATTGATTTGAGAGCGTTTACCATTTTGGAACTAACATGTAGTGAGAATATTTTTTGCCAAAGAAAACGTCTATCTATTTTGTCGAAGCAATTTTCGAAATCTACAAATGCTGTATAAAGCTTTCATTTTTATGCAGTGTTTTCGCAATCATTACATACAGTAAGAAAATGCAGTCTGTTGTATATTTTTTCTTTTGAAAACCAAATTGGTTGTTAATTATAAGTTCTTCATTTTGAGCCCATTTTGTTAACCTGTTTAATAAAAGCTGGGAGTATATTTTTGCTAGTACATTTGTATGTTTATTAGGCAAACACCTCTGTATTTTTGTGGGTCGTCTACATTTCCACCTTTAAATATAGGAACTATGACACCTTTTCCCCACTGTTCTGGGTATTCGCCATCTTCAAAAATCCTGTTATACAATTTATATAAAGAGGGTGCAATGGTTTGGTATGAGCATTTGATTATTTCGGCTGGTATGTTATCTGGTCCGTTACTTTTGTTGTTTTTCTGTGAGTTAACTGCTTGCATTATTTCCGACATTGTTATTTCAGCATCTAAGAATTCGTTATTGATTGTCTGGTTAATGTTTGTATCATGGTGCCTGCTTTCTGCACGCTACAGGTTTTTCAAATGTTTATATAATTGTTCTTTGCTCAGGCTATTGCTTTCAGGAGTTTTCTTTTTATACTGCTGTTTGATTTTTTCCCAGAATTGTTTTGGGTTTCGTTTTGCTATGGCTTGCATGTTTTTTGCCTCTGTGTTTTTATATTTTCTTTTTTCTTGACGTTCTCTAAGGTTGTATTGTTGTTTAACATACAAGAAGTCCTGTTTATTTTCATCTGATTTGTTTTTCAGATATCTATTTCTTGACATGCTATATTGTTTCCTTGCTTCGATACATACATTATTAAACCATGGTTGCTTTATTTTGTTTGATTTGGACGATGTATATTTGTTTTTAGTTTTACTGAACACGTTGGTTGCGTTTGTATGTAGAATGTTGACGAGATTTTCTACAGATTCATCAATAATTTTTCATCGTGTTTCAAGCATGGTGGTCATTTCTGTAAATTCATTGTCATGGTTTTGTAGCAGTTCGAGGTATTCTCGGGGCTTTTCCTCATTCCATTTAATGCTATCGTTATTGTCTTTTTTGTTTGTGTTTGTGTTATTGTTATTATTTTTGTTATTATTGCAATGTGTAGTGGATTGTGGTCTGAAAATTCATTTGGTGGGTTGATATCAAACTGTTGGACATATTTGAAATGTTCGTGCTGTAAAAGTAGATAGTCTACTGTGTTCGGTCCATTGTGTGAATGGAAAGTGAATTCTCCATTTAAAACGGCATCGAGTCTGCCATTTCCAATCAGAAGCGACGTATTCATGCACATATCAAGAAGTCGTTTACCATGCGCATCTAATTTTGTGTCAGTGTTTGCTCTTTGTCATTGTCTATATCAACATCAATTTGTTCATTATCTAAGTACTTATTATGTTCCATGTAATCTATATTATTTGCTGTCCTTGCATTCAGATCACCTAGCACGAATATTTTACCATCTGCTTTATAATGTTCTATATCAGATTCAATGTGCTCGAAAAAATCAAAATCGCCTTGATTCAGCACCGTCGAGCCTGCTGGTAGAATATACGTGTTACAAATGTATACATTGTCTTCAAAATCAAACAGGCTTCTGTCTAATTTGATCCACATAATACCAGCTTGATTTGTTTCTATGATTGTCAATTTATCGTTCAGATTTTGTTTGTATACAGATAAATTCTGAAAGGGGGTGATCCCCGAGAGCAAAGATTACAACACAAAAAGAGAAAATTGCAGACTCGGTTTTATTGAGTCTGTTCATGAACAGTAATTGAAAGTGCAACACTGCTCACGCCCCCTAGCACCGGCTTAAGCGGTATTCAATTTTCAGAACAAGAAGTACTGAAATTCATGATCTCGAAGGATCAGAAGGTATAACAACACTGAGAATGAAGTACGGGGCGACGTTTTACGGCCGCCACACAAGCACTTAACACCTGCTGTTGTGAAGATTATAAATTCTGAAAGGGGGTGATCCCCGAGAGCAAAAATTACAACACAAAAAGAGAAAATTGCAGACTCGGTTTTATTGAGTCTGTTCATGAACAGTAATTGAAAGTGCAACACTTTCAAAAAACATACAAATCAAAGCTTTGTAGACGTTGTAGTATTCTTTGCATGGTATAAATCTGATATCGAATAAATGGAAAAGCAGTAAAGTCAAGCAGGCAAAGCCACATACAAGACGCAACCATCACCAAAACACCGATAGACAGCATGACACACACATACACACACAGCCACACACCAAAACTCACACTCACACACGAGACAAACACAGAAAACACGAACAGACACACAAGCACAAAGACGCAAGGCAAACAAAAGGAATAGTGACAAAGAGAGTACCGCCTTAGCACGGACAGTAGCAAAAACACCACTGGGGGTTTAAACCGGTTTACGGACGTCCTAACCTCACACTTCTCTCAAATTCTCTCAAAGTCACCCTAGCTTTACAAATAGTGCAAATAAAGGTATCCCCGCCGGACTTACCCACAACATAGACGACGGTGAACACAGGACAACATGTAAAACAGCATAATAACTGTGACAATCCGTCAAATATGTACTCAATGACTTTGCTGAAGTCAGAGCACATGCAGGTAAGCCGTTAAGGGCACAAGTTCGCTTTGGCATGGAATTGCTTATCTATAAGGGAAGGCATTAACAATCTATCCAGTTGATGATACAGTTGCAGCTTATACTTCAGCCGTTTTCCACTATGCTTATCATCACACTGACCACTCGCAGTTATGGGCGTGATTACCTAATCGTTTGCATAAGGTCATCTTTATGCAGTAAATATTTTCATTCATGTTATGTTCACGTGATTTTTTCATGTGACTGATATTTGTATATCCGTGAGCCCTTCTTACACATTGCTATATTTTGTCGGTTTGGTTGATTTTTGCACATGCTAAGCCGAAGCTTATGTTGCGAGGCATTTTCATGTCAGATATAGTATACCACGATTGGTTCCGGATGCCATTTTATTAAACACCCTTTGTATCCAAAGAATGCAGGTTGGTAAATTGTACTATTTTGTCAGGCCGGCGAGGGTACCATGGGTTAGGTTGTGGAACGCCACCTTTGTATTCTATTGCTTCACAATGAATATAAAAACTACGAAACGTCTTCCGGTGAAGTAGTTTATTCCTTTATATCTACATATATCTGCACAATGTTCTTAAGTACCGTGAAACCTCGATAGTGAGAGGTTTTACTAATGAAGAATTAAGAACTTTTTATGCAGGTGGCTGCTCGATGCAAAATGCATTAAGCTGCCAGCATTCCTGCTTTAGGGACCGATAATGATACTTGTAGTGTTTGAACGAACGATGTTTTACTTTATCTGTATTCAATCATTTGAGTTCAATAATAGGGGAGAATGTAAGGCTTTGCTCATAACAGATGACCTGTGATAAACGAGCATAAAACCACAATGCTTGTTAGCCAGATAACATAGGCAGATGCAGTGTTTCGTTGTTCCCAAAAGTTCTCCCCGAAATCCTCCACACAGACGCTGATAATGGACTCACCATTCAATCCCCTTGTCCTTCTGAACTCGGCTTCCTCGAGAAACGCACCTGTTACATAGAAATATACTCTGTCGACGTGGTCAAAGTACTCTTCGGTTCAAGATCAACCTGTTTGCAAAAGTGAAACTTTGAGAGAACAGCATCGCCATGACTGGAAATGGTTACATCGGACTTTACACTACTCAATATGTCTGTTCCATCCGAACGATGCCGTCTGTCAAGCTCAATGGAGTTTAACATTTCATAATTGAAATTGCCGGTATATTTGCTCACCTGTCGGTACATGTAATACTTGTTGAAATTAGCTTTCAATCGGATTATTTTGTCGTTGACTTTCATTGTCCACGTTGTCTTGAGATCTGTGTGAAACGCTGCCATCAACTTAACGGGATCGAAATTGGCCTTATGACGCCGAACCCATATCATAAGGAAATCGACGAAAGAGTCATTGTTCACTGAACTGTAAAACTCTTTATGGTCCCATGACTTCAAACGGTTCCTGAACATTTTAGTCTTCTGATCGGAAAGAGTTTCTATAAAATCTAGGGGAATCTTGTCATTCGGACCTATAGGATCTAGCCTTATCAAAGCCTGGAATGGACCAGCTATCCAGTCATGACTCATATATATGCATTTCAAACCAATTTTCAACTGACCCTCTGGGCATCTTGTCTTTCTGCAACGACCCTGAAAGTAAAGATATAACATAACGTACACTGTTATCGTTGATACTGCGAAAAAGAACTGTTATATATTTATGAGCTGATTACACAGAACAACCCCGATATTTCGGACACTAAAAACCAGTATCATTGTCGATCTTTAGGATATGCGGTAATTTAACCCTTCTCTTCCTGAATTTTAAAATATATTTCTCCTTCTTTACCCATGCCCTGTTGTATATTTACATATATCTTCACTGTGTACAAGTAATGCGCTGTGCAATCACTGCCGTGGAGTACACTGGTTTCACAATCAACTTGTAAATAGTGCAGACCCTGATGAGACAGCTCATGCGGGAGCTGTCTTATTTGAGTCTTCACTATTTACAGGTAGGTATATTGACGTGAATAGCAAGCGAAGGGTTAATGCAGGATGAACGGTTAGCTTAACGTGTACTGTTATTGTTGATGCTGTCAATATTTTTATCGGTTGACTATACAGTTAACCCCGATACTTCAAACACAAGAGTTATTATCGGTCTTTAAAACAGGTGGAAACGTCATGCAGGAGGAAAGTCATGCAAGAAGCTGTAGGAGCTCTCTACGCGACTTTCACCTAGCATTAAGCATTCCCATAATGAAAAGGGTCTCAATTCTGCATAACTAAAATATTAACTATCGAGGTTTTACCTTTTGTCGTTCCTTAGCACTAATAATGACGTCATAGTGACTGGATACTGATCTATATTAATCAATAAGCAAACAGAACAGACCCTGATCAGAGGGCTCCTATAGGAGCCGTCTGATTTGTTTGTCACTGTCCCACTATGGAAATATATGGGGTCTGAAGAATGAATAGGGGACGATGCGATTTCCGAGTCCCCTATTTATCCTACATACCCCAATATTTCCGAAGTGGGCCACTGACAAATCCAATAACTGATTTATTTCATCGACCAATTTCCATTATTTAATTTGACCCAGACTATATGACATTGCTATTATTACGGAATGTTTTTTTAATGACGTCCTTTTGTTATATTTACAAAATTTGCGCGTCACAATTGTGCAGGTCTTAATTTTACCTATTAGTAAATAGAAAAGGCCAAGCAATAAAAAAATTGTTTAAAATACGCCAATCCGTTGTATTTAGTGAATAATATATTAAAGTGGTTAATATCGTAGATCAAAATAATGATTAAAAGGCGAACTGCTTTAAATGGCAGCCATTTTGTTGTAGTGGGTCAGCTACTGACCCTCTTTAGGAATATAGAGGGTCACCACATGACTGCTCCTTTCCAATAACAAGAGGCCATTGTGCACAATATATGCCCGTCGAGGTCTTGTTTAACATAAACTGAGGTTAACGTATTTGCTAAACGCAAATGCTAAGCACAAATTCTAAGTCCAATTGTGCGACAACTAGGCGTACTTTAACAAAAAACCTTTATCAAAAATTCTAAATTAAAAAGGGCCATAATTCTGTCTAAATGCTTGACATGGTTATTAACTCTTGTCTACAGATGAAGATTCTGATGGGGAAGAAGTGTTCCAAGTTTAAAAGCTTTATAGCAAAGGGTTATGTAAATAAATGCACTTTAACATAACCCTTAACCAAACATTCTAAGTTAAAAAGGGTCATAATTCTGTCAAAATGCTAGACGGAGTTATATACTTCTGCCTACAGGTGGGGGTTTTGATGGTGAACAAGTGTTCAAAGTTTCAAAGCTTCATCTCAAAGGGTTATGTAAATAAGTGGACTTACAAAAATGTGTTAAATTGAGGTTAACATTTTTGCTTAACGCAAATGCTTAACGAAAATTCTAAGTCCAATTGTGCGGCATTGACCTAGGACAAACGTACCGGGAAACACCCATGCTACTGTAGCATGTCCAAATAAACATTGTGGTGAAATTTAAGAAGAATACGGCAAGCAGAACTTGAGTTAGAGATGTCACAGACAGACAGACAGTTTAACATTTTTGCTAAACGCAAATTCTAAGTCCAATTGTGTGACCTTGACCTTGGATATACGTACCGGGACTGGGAATGCTACTGTAGCATATCCAGATAAACATTGTGGTTTAATTTGGGAAGGATCCATCAAGAGGAACTTGAGTTAGAGTTGTTACGGACAGACGTACAGACGGACAGACAGACAGTGCCATTCCATAATACGCCCCGTTTTTTTTTTTCAAACGGGCGTATAATAAAAAGGCTAAAAATTGGTGTGAGGTGAAATATTTTTTCTTACATGAATATTCATGGAGTAAAGGACTAAATACAATCCTTATTTCGCCGTGGAAAAGTACTGTTAGTTAGTGTTTGACTTCTTCGTTCAAACTTTTGTAACGCTGTATGTCAGCTTGGATTAACATATTAACAACGTGGATCCTGATGAGACGCCAAACCACTGGGCCTCTGTCTGGATCCAAGATGTTTCCAAATGCAACTGAAGTCGCTGATATCTGAACTATAAGGGATAAGTTTGGGCTCTTCAATTTAATGTTTTAACTAAATTTGTAGCTGGTACTATGTAATATATCTGCGAGAAATGCCATTGTCAACAATGAACCCAATCAGACGACAGAAGACTTGTTAGGTATTTTTGTTTATTTTTGATGAAGTAAAGAAAGTCTTTTAATACATTTAGAGTAAGTATGAGAGGCGTCTGAATGTAAGCTCACCTAATAAGATTTGAAATGAGAAACAATCTGACCAAGGGCGAGGATATAATGCAGTAGCCTTACATAATGTAAGTTTTCTCGCTACCGACGTCTAGAAAAAGGTAAATAATTAACCCTTCGCTTGCTATTCACGTCAATATACGTACCTGTAAATAGTGAAGACCCAGATGAGACAGCTCCTGTAGGAGCTGTCTCATTAGGGTCTGCACTATTTACAAGTTGATTGTGCAACCAGTGCACTCCACAGCAGTGATTGCACAGTGAAATACTTGTACACAGTGAAGATATATGTAATTATACAACAGAGCATAGGTAAATAAGGAGAAATGTATTTTAAAATTCAGCAAGCGAAAGGGTCAAAGAAACATTTTATTACAGTAACACCTCGATATTGATAACACTAAATGCGTACCATTATTAACCGTTAACATACGTGACAGCTTAATACAGGGTGAATGTAATACAGAACGCTCCTCTTTGACCTTTCTGCATGAAATTCACCCTGCATTTAGCAGCCACCTGCCTTCAAATGCATAAATCATTTATTACTAAAATTATGTAGTATCGGGCTTTTACTGTACTATGAACGATGACCAAAAACTAAAACGTCATCAACATGGAGTGAACCAATGCAAACATTTACAATTTGTGACTTACGTTTGTTCTTTCAATGAATCGATTGTTATTACATTCAGTTTCACCAGCATCTTTGGCGCCTCGTTTGTCATTCAGCAATTGAAGAGTGTCTGACGTAAGCAATAATCTAGTCAGGGCGCCAGTATTACGGCTTTTCTCATTGATCTTGCACATTGGATGTTCTTCTATATATTTTAAACGATCCGACGAATCGCCGTGTAGCCTGCACAGGTAACAGAAGATATTATTGAAACGAACTTTGTTGAATACATATGTGAAAGAAGCGTTGAATCCTCTACACAAGGCAGCCAAATGATTATGAGTGTCGCTATAATTAGTCAAACAGTCCATGCTTTGGTCTCTAGCCATCCGTTTGCATATATGACGGCGGACATCGGCATGTACAGGCGGCAAGAATTGCAGTTCGCAATCGCCACCTGCGCTAAGTAATATATTTTCTAACCCGTCTGAAATATGTGAGTCAAAGGTAGTTTCCATTGGACAACTGACTTCAACGTCCCACTTTTCCACGTCCGTTTTACCGTTGCAAGCAGCACATGCATCATTGGTATATATCATCTTTGACTTATTCGAGTAAACGGGATAGATACTTCCCCAGGGTGCTACAGCGATGGTCGAGCATAAGGTTGAGTTAGAGCACTGATCAACTACATTGTATCCATCATCCCTTGAGAACTGTGAAGATGAAATTTCAAGTATTGTACAGGAAGTGTGGTATCGCTCATCAAGCCTGTACTTATCCATGGAATAACGACAACAATTTCTCTCTAGTCCACAGCCCGGGTGACAGGAACACCTCTCACAACAAGGGGTTTGTCCTGGGGCCACGGTGGTTTCTTGAGAAGCTGTGCGATTACAAATGTCAGTGAAAGGGCAAAGCCTATCCCAGTCGACAGGTACATAAATTTGTGCTTCTGTAGAATCCATTGCTATGTTAAGTGCAAGGAGTATGCCATATAAGCATTGTAACAAACAATGCTTTGAAGAGTCACCCATGATCTGAAATATATAAAATAGCATCCTTACATCAGGAGTACACGTGTTCATATAAGAAATACTGACATCATGAGTATTAATTGGTTGATTTTACAGTGGCTCATGAATGCATCCAATTTTGGAAATTGTTAAAATGGTATTGTCAAATTTATTATTACCCAATTTCATTTACAATGTTAATTTCTCATAGGCCACCGTGACATAGAAATACTGTCAGGCCAAGCGATAAAAATACTGTAGGAAAAATAATGTCTTCCGCTACCATAGACACAGAACATCTAGACCAGTGAGCGCTAATTAAATTGTGTGTGACGTCATCCGATTGAAGCCATCGACTGACATCATAAAATTATGACGCTTGCAATTTGATCAACAAACGTCAATTTGACAATTGTTTTTGGTTTTGTTTAAATATTTGAGAAATGCCATGTTATGCGACTATTGTGGAGGAGGATCTTTCAAGATTGGACAGTGAAAAGGTATGCGCCAGTACTTATAACGTGTAATGAATAGAAATTTGAAGCTCTTCTGCGATTTTAAGCAGTTTTGAAGTACATAAGTTCTTAAAGTAGGAGATCATGCGAAAACAAAAGCAGCGATACAAAACGAGAAAATAGCAGACTCGAAGTTTGAGACAATTGTGCGGCTAGGACGTCCGATTTAAACCCCAAATTCTGGTTTTGCTCATGACCGTTCAAAGGCGGTACTCTCTTTGTCACCCTTACATTTATGTTCGTCTTATGCCATTTTGTCTCTGTACTTGTAAGTTTGTTGGTGTATGAAATGTTCATCTCGTGCGTGTATGTGTGAATGTGCACGCACGGTTACTTAGTTTTGTAATGGCTGCGTCCTGTTGCTTTTCCTGATTGACGTTACTGCTTTTCCATGTACATGTATTGTGTCTGTGTAACATATAAGCGATATTCGCTTTTTCAAAAACTAATAACATCGAAACTAATAATGCCGAAGGACAAAAAAGTACAACACTAAGAATGAAGTACGGGGTGATTTTTTACGGCCACCACACAAACACTTAACACCAGGCCAGCTGTTGTGAGGTACATACGTTCTGACAGTAGAAGTTTCAGATTTTCAAAAAACCGAAATTCAAATATATGCACATATGCATAGATTGCACTATGAATGAAACGCAAAAATAATACTCACGTACAATTGCCCAAACTGTGCGATTCCTTTATAAAGTTAGAAGGTATACAATGCCTGAAACGGTCTAGCATTACCTATTGCTCGATCTGTAACAGAGATAATGATTCCATGGCTCAATATGTATACTCTCAAATTACTAATTTGTCGGTGCATCACGTGTAATATTATACAACGGTGCACCACGGGTAATATTATACACCTAGTGTAAACGTACATTGTAAAACAATGACAAAGACTTAGTACACACGATAAACCTGATACATAACTACTGTGTGACTTAGGAGTAATTTGAGGGAAAATATTGCGATTTTGAGGAAAGACGGAGTCAAAATGGAATAGGTGGGTATTAGAGTTTGAAAAGAAACTTTTAGAAATACGTGCGTAATGAATTTACTCGTTTCCCATGGACCTAGTGTATAGTGTGTTCTGAACCAGTAAATACACAAATACAAGTATATATTCATAGAACAAAACAATACGGCGCGGGGGAAAACTGATGGATCCAAATTCTGACCACACACATTAATGATATGCATACATTTGTCATCACGAGTCTTACGTACAGTGTGTGTTTTCTGCCTGGATAGTTAACCTTCTCCTTAATGGATGTCTATAACTAAGAATGCCGTTTTCACTCTAGGATATGACCACATTATTTTTGTACTGGCAGAACCTTAACAATGACATCCATATAATTCCAGGACCCTAATCAGACGGGTTCTACGTGAACCGTCTGGTCTGGGTATTCTTTGGGTGCAAATGCATGGAAATGCACTTATATAAAGTAAAGTCTTAAACTGTGCTTACTGGGTCCATGCTGAAAGAGCTTGTATCCTTATTATTCGCTCAAGATTCGTAGGATCGTTACACTTTCTGACTTATCCTCGTCATAACATGGTCAGTAGTAGTCGTCGACTGACGGCAGAAAACCCGTAATAGTTGTATGCACTGTCGTTAAACACGCGATCTGTGACAGTCCGTTACTGGAACGAAATGCGTGTTTTCCGCTGGGAGTGCTTATGGTTGCTTTCAAATTTCACAGCATTATACCTCGCTCAAGATGTAGGGCCACCGCTGTAACATGACTTTGTAGTATTGCGGTCCCCGAAGAAATTTCGAAAGAACAAAACAAACATCACAAATGCTTGCACAAATGTAAATCTACACTACAATTATATATTTATCACACATTATGCACGAGGATGTTAATAATGCATTATTTATGAAGTCACAATGCTAATATTCAAACAAAACAATTATCTAAATTATCATTACACATTACTTGACCCTTTTCCCAATCAACATTTATGCTTTTTAATGGTTTTTATTTCCATAAGGTAAAGGGGAAACTTTGGTTCAAATTATTAAACACTTTCCCTAATTGACATTAATACATTAACACATTCCTTAATATTGATGGTTTTTGACGAAGTCACTTTGTGAAAACAAAATTCTAAATGTTTCCTTTTCTCTAGTTCATGCATATTTTCGGTAGATTTATTCAAAGAGGTCGGTTCTAAAAATAGCCTATGAGGTAATGGGTTAATTGATCACTTCATTGATTTTCATTAACCTCACTTCCATAAGTTGGCTAAGACAAAAATTGTAGGATCAGACCTATATAATTTCATAAGCAAACAGAGGGGCATACAGGATTAGTCAGATTGTGATCTTCGCTATTTGCAATTCAAAGAATTAGTACTTAGCATATCTTTTGTGATTAAAATACCTAGCATATCTTTTGTGATTAAAATGAAAAACGTTTAATTAAAAAATGAGACAGTAACGAGATATACTGCAACGTACTCCATGCTTGGTTGTCGACCTCGTTACAGGTGGCATTATGCGTCCCTCTGTTCTTGGCTGAAGGTGGGATAAGAGTGATGTTGGGGTACCCTACAAAAACAGTAGTCAGGCAGTTAATTGAAAAATGACATAAATTGCACAGCTATACCAGGGACACAGATGAAATGCGCGCTCGCACACGGTCTTCATAGACTTTTCCTTGCCTGTTCCGCACCAACTATATTTAGGGCACTGTGGCACTAAAACATTCACGTATTGCTAAAGGGGTAGACCAGGAAAGACCTCTACAGATAGTGCACATACACACATAATACACATATACCATACACATACGCATATAATGTTTCCATGCATGCTTTAATCTGGTTTAAACCCCCAGTAACCTTTTGTAGCTGGTGGCTTTTACTCTGTGTTGGCCTTCGTATTTATATAGTACATGTATATCGTTTATGGGCTTGAGTGCGTATCGTCACGATTTGTCTAGTAAATGTACTGTTTCCAGTATAAGACGTTTGGACGCCGTTGCCGTTTATATGCGGCGCTTCTTGTAGTGTAGGACTGTGTGTGTTTGTGTGCATGCGTGTGTGGTTGTACGTGTTTTCCCCAATAATTCTGATGAGACGAAAGTGCATTGCAAACCCATCTCGCGTTTGAGACATAAATATTGCTGTCAAAACGATTGCTGTATGTTGCTATTTGTTTCTGTGTCTAGTATTTAGTTAAGCAAGAAATAATTTATATTGACAATGTAGATCAAAGAATGTCATAAAAGTTTCTACATACTACGTATTCAGGATCCAGCATCTGAAAGTGAAAGGCACGTGAAAGGCACATGTGTTGTTTGAAGACACTCATTCTTGAAATTGTATCGTCGTACGTTTATTCAATCCTGCCTTTTTATTTCCTTAAGAACATTATAAGAAATTCCTTACATACTTTAAATTATTAACCTTTTCAACCTGGGACATGCATTCACTGTTATTTGCAAACAATGTAGACCTAGGTCAGCGGGAAAGTTTGCAACGTTCTTTCAAACGAGTTGCTACATACGGAGGGCTCCTGGAGGATCCCGCTAAATGTAAATGAAAAAAGTAGTAAGGGCAAGCAGGCAAAGCCACATACAAGACACAACCACCACCAAAACATCGATAGATAGCCTGTCACACACAACTACATCCCCAAACACATGCACATACACGAGATGAACACAGAAAACTTTAATAAACACACATGTACTAGACACAAGTATTCCAAACATGACCAAAAGCACAAGTACAAAAACACTAGACAAACCGAGTGGACACTAAAGTTAAACACTGATGGATCGGGGGTCATGGGTTCAATTAAATCTCGAAAGTCGTTCGTTCTATGATAATATCATATTGTTTCCGCACTGACTAAACTTAATTTTTTCAGTATCACAACGAAACTTACAGCTCGTATACGACTCTCAGAAGGTAAGTCAATTCAACACAGATCAGCCATCAGTGAGGTCAGGCATGGTATATATATATCATTCCAACTGGCAAGCATGCAACTCCTGGTAGATGAATTGAATACTAAAACTTCGGACGAAATTGGTGTACGTTTTAACTCTTTACTCCATGAAATAATAAAGTCGTAAATATTTATTAGATATTACTGTACGATATTATATTGCAACATACTTATTGCAACATACTTCATGATTGGTTATTGACTCCTTTACAGTCGATAATTACGCTTCCCTTTTTATTTGCGCGATGGCAGACCGAGGGTAGTACTCTAGGATGGTACACTCTTAAACCCAGAAACGGGATAAGCTTACTAGACTCATGTGTTGCCTTTTCTCTGTCTTGCCCTTAACGACTTCCATGCAGTTGCCCTGACTTCAGCAAAGCCTGTGACTACATACTTGACGGATTTTCACAGTTGTTTTATGTTATGTTTTACATGTTGTCATGTGTTTACCGTCTTTTATATTGTGGGGAAGTCCGGCGGAGATACCTTTATTTACACAGTTTGTCTATCTAGGGTGACTTTGAGATAAGTATGAGGTTAGGATATCCATAAACCGGTGGTGGTAAACGGACCAGACACTGTTCATAAGGTTCATAGTCTTACCTGTTGTAAAAAAAACCTAATGTCTGCTCAAGGTTAAACCTGGAGCAATTTTGACGACTGTTAATTCAAGTGTTTGAGTTACTACTGCCCGATTGAATAAACATCTTTGATCCTGCGCTGAAACATTTGTGTCATATACAAGAGGATTTTGAACAGTAAACATGTCCTGTAGGAGCCCTATGATATAGGTCTACACATTCAGCAAATGATAATGCGTACGTGTCCGCAGCTAAATTGATAAAGAACAAAATAAATCAAAATTCATCTGTTATACCCGAGTGCTCTCTATGTGACGCCTCTTAGTAGACAGGGGCGATAAAACCAATCAACTAAAAAGCTGACACTTGCCCGTAACGAAGTGCTAAAAGTAGGGGTTTAATCAAAGATGAAAACCAGGAAAGTGCACATGTACGCTAGTAATGACGTCACGCTGTGCAGTTAATCACAAAATGTTACATGGCACACTAAGTGGGGAACGGTTTGGTTTCATGAACTCTGCGAGTAATTGCCCTGTCAGATATATCAACTTACTCGGCATGAGAAGTGCATTAATTGTACAGATATGATTGATAAACTTTCAGAGTACAATTGCATCTTTTGATATATTTTGACACCTTTGCTAACAGAGTAAACCCGGATCAGACGGCTCCTGTGATCTGCTCTGTTTGCTTATGGAACTATAATAGGACTGGTGCTAATGTTTCTGGCATGGTCAACATTTCCTTTGGTTGGGGTGTAGGTATCATTATAACAATTGAATATTCATGAAGTGATATATTATTGCATAATCATTCATGATGAAAAGGATTTGTAGTGTGAGAATGAATGGAGATATTTTAACCCGTCATTTGCAAACAGTACAGACCAAGATCAGAAGGCTTCCTAGAAGATCCCTCTAATCAGGGTATGTCCTGTTTGTCATTCAGATTTCTCTAGCAAGTGTTCGCCTTTCATAGTGAATGGACTGTAGTCAAAATCAGATAGGCCCGTCCATTCTGAAAAATCAGGATTGGGAGGCTTAATTTGGTTTTGATATGGCGGCAATGTTTTCTGCTACACCCTAACTATTTAATGTTTTGGAATAATAGCGGATGTTTAATGCTAAACCTGACTATTCGAACACTCAAATACCTATCATTAACGATCTTTAATAGATACAGCTTAATGCAGGGTGAAATTCATGTTTAAAGTTCCTCGGGGAGTTTTTTGCACGACGTCCATCCTGTATTAAGCATCCACCTGTCTAAATTTATCTAACCTATCCTAAAATAAAGGCTATTTCTTTAGTACTGGTAACGTGTTTATGTTCATAGTTTACTCGTAAACCGGTTACCGATAGCTGATGTTTCCGTTACTTTCACAGCATAAGTACATCGGGTCAGATCACGCCTTTGTCTTCGATTCAAAAATACTTCTTCAAAGTCTCACAAAATTCGTCGGAATGTCAAGGCAGCAAAGACGCTGGCAAAGTAGGAGAGGAAGAGGATGCGTTCCTTATCAGATTCAATCAATGGATGGCATCGATGCGACACACCGGAAAAGATACAGTTTGCATCCGGAC